>ML810071.1:83462-107799 GCA_009831015.1 Picea engelmannii
TGCTGGGTTTTCTTCCCCTAGAGGGTTTCCCAGGATAAATGCTATGTCTCTTGTGAATGTGTATTTCTCAGTGATCTTGTTCTTATGATGCTCTTATCTATTGAAATGCAAAGAACTATAATAATGGCATAAACATTAACAAAAACAAGGAGACATTAAATACAAAATGATTATGAGTTGGTACAAAAATTACATCATTACAAGACATGGCATCCAACTCATGAGGATGGATAGAAATACAACTATTATGGCAACATTGGCATGTGCACTCACAAACATAATCCACCCATTGTTGAAGAGGGCTGATATATGGTCCTGAAAATGAAAATGGCATATTCTCAACAATCTGTAAAACATCATATGTGTACCTCTCTAAAGACAAATATTTATGTAGAACACAATTTACACCTTCAAACAAATGAGGTGTGAGCTGCTCCAACATTAATCCATCTTCAATCCAACATAAGGCTGAAGTATGAATGTAAAATTAATGAATAAGAGGAGGCTGGAAATCACTATTACAAATCTGAAGCTGAAAAATATGCTTTCCCAAACAAAAATCAGCTCCAAAGATGTATTCTTCAGCTGAAAAGTGATGCATAAAAAGTGCGATAGGTGAAGGCATATATAGCTGAAAAATTTCTGCAAAATTGCATCCCAATAACTGTCCCACATACTCCAAAAATTCTGCAAAATCCATCGTTATATTTTTTCCAAGGAATCCCTTGCGGAAAACCCTCCGAGTACTTACCCATGATCCATGGATGGTAGACCGGGTAAACTGTTGGCCCTTATTACGGGGCCTAATCTGATGGGGACATCGAGTGAGGCCCGACAATATCAAGAATATAACTGGCCGGGGACTTGACCTTGAGACCACTTGCATAAATCCATCATTATATATGGCTGGAAAATACCATTTAAATTTTCTGCACAAAATTCTAGCCTATGTGGCTGCCCATGAGTATCAGAATCTACAACATTTACTTTTTCATATGGAGCTGAAATTGAATCTTTAACAATTTTCTTATTTGCATATCTTTCACTAAGCAAGAAAGTTAATGCTTCATTTTTACACCTTATTTCATCCAAAAGAATATTTGAAGGCTCTTCTTCATATTCTAGCATCATACATTCAAGTTTCCTTCTTATCTCATTACAAATCAAAGCCCAAACATATGCATCATCTAAGCTTCAATTTTGTCTTCATCAACCATCCAAGCTTCTTGAAAGATAATGATGAAATATGAAAATGAAGAAACTTTCCTTGGGCTAAGACTACAAAACCATTTTCTTACTTTCTCTTGCAATGAAAGGGCAAACATTTTCAGCATCACATCTTCATAGACAATATTAAATTCTGCAATGAATCTAATGAAAAAATTAGCAAATTTTGAAGCAACTCCTTTGTTTCCATATAATTTTGGAGCATGTTTCTTCCATAGCTTATAATTGAAATCATGTGGGTATCCATGGATGTATGAAAAATGCAAAGGGACAAATAATTTTGCATCCTGTTAAAATAATAAGTGTGCTCATTTTCACCATAGACAATATCACTATATTGTCACCGAACCATAGGCACAAGGCCACCCCCGAGCACCTTAACCTTGACAGCTAGAATAATTTTGGAAGGAAATACTAGAACAGATAGCCAACCAAGATAGTCTACCTCTCTCCAAATCTAGCGCATCAAGCAGAGAAACCAAAACCATAAGCCAAAGACCAAGTCACCATTGCAGCAGTTGCAACTCTCCTTCAGTCATGCGCACCACTAGTCCTTATGAGGATGTGAGAGCGAGTGAGACCAAATGAGCTCAAGCGCCCTCTATTTATAGTGCTTCAAGTCACCTAACTGGGTTGACTTTTCTTCCTGGAGGCTAATAACTTAATATTAGATTTTCTCTTGAGCTGACTTGTCTTCTAGGGTTCTTATCCAACTGTTTAAGGTTTCTCTAGTTTCTCGGAATATTCTAGTCTCGTCAAAGGTTACACATGAAGGTTAATACCTCCCACAGCTACCGTAACATCAACACTCCCTCCTAGCTAGGGAGGTGTTATCGGTAATGTTCTTGAGCACAAACAGACCATTCTGCTGGTAGCATCATCATAGCCATACCGGCTATCTCATGATCACACAGATCAAATCACGAGCATCATCATCACTATCCATCTAGCTGACAATCATCTCCAACACTAGTGATAGTCTCCATGGCAATCAGATACAATGCCATCCAATAGAACGCAACTGTGTCTATCCATAGTAGTATACAACTACTATCCAGTGGTACACAACCACTCTTAGTAGCACATGACTACTAACCAGTGACACACAATCACTACTAGTGGAATACATCCACCACAGTAGCATACGACTACTGTCCAAAGACATATAGTCTCCACAGCAATCAAATCATATCATCTGATATCATCCTGCATCAACAATGTCATCAGTTGCATCAACTCTAAGCCGTACTAGCATGATGTGAATGCATCATATCTATGCTGTATTGGCGTGATATGGAGTATCATCTACATCATCTCTAAGCCGTACTAGCATGGCATATCTAGCATGATGCCAATCATATCTAAGCTGTATGCCACCTCTAAGTTGTACTCGCATGTTGTAGATCGGTGCCTCACTGTGTCACCTCTAAGCTGTACTCGCATGTTGTAGATCGGTACCTCACTGTGTCACCTCTAAGCTGTATGATCATCTCTAAGCTGTACTAGCATGACATATCTAGCATGATGCCAATGCATCATATCTAAGCTGTATGCCACATCTAAGTTGTACTCGCATGATCATATCTAGCATGACACGAGCCCCCTGCATCATCTCTAAGTTGTATGGTCATCTCTAAGCCGTACTACCATGACACATCTAGCATGATGTCTATTAGAACTAGAAGTCACACCTAGACTGCTGTAGATGTAAGCGTAATACCCATCAGAATGTGAATAATAATGTTTTAAAAAGGTGTGGCAAATGGATGTGAAACTCAGTTTATGATGTCAATCACAAAATCTTCCATGAAATACACACCAACAAGAAAGGCTTTGAATAGCTTCAAATTAGTGTTAAAAGATATAAATGAAAGATGGAAGACTTAGCAAGGAAAGTGAACTACGTGTATGAGGTTACATCAGGTATTTCTGGAACACATATGGAAGAAAACTCATTTGAATAAGAACTTCTTAATCCAAAGAGAAAAACACTTTGATTAACTTGCATAAAATACCAACAATAACCCATTTACTGTAATAAGGAAGCAAGCATCATGATGAATCCTTCACCATAGACTAATACCAAAGTGAGATAGAACATAAATGACAGTAGGAAAAAGATCGATTTTTCACCATTAAAGATTCTTGAGTTTGGTACATACATCAGGAAAACTCTGTTACAGTATGAGACTAAAAATAAGGGTTTTTCTCCTCAACCATTCGAACCTCCTATCAAGTTACAATTTATGTTAAATAACGAAATCTCCAAGAAAACCTGTTTAGAATTCGCCACCTCATCTCCTCATAGGATTCTATGCCTAAGAAAGACGTGGCACCAAGTGTACAACAAGAAAATAACATAATGCAAAGAGTTGGCAGCGCATAAAGGATACCACAACTGTGATTTAAAATAGTGCAGGGAGTTGGCAGCGCATAAAGTATTAAAACAGTTTGTAGCGCAGGGACAAAATACAACAACGTGCAGTTTCAATCAACCCTTAATCATCATGCAATCACCAAAGGAATACCTGGTGTGTTTAGAACTTGGGATGATGTCTCAGGTGGAAGCATCCATTCCTTTTATCTATAATAGCCAGTTCGCAGTGCCAACTTTCAACTCTGGCAGTGCGCTTCATTCAAACTGTTAGAGTTGTTCTTTGAAACAATCTTGAAAATCATAATGAATTGAATGCGCTGAAAAGAATGAAATATTCCTCCACACGTTTTCAAAGTACAATGATGAGAACTTAGTGCATGAGGTACTTCTTGATGTGCTGCGAACTTTTAGGTGACTTTGCAACAAGTAGATCTAACATCCAACTTGGACTTCAAATGGTTGAAAATGACATAATGGAACTTTGTACATACCTTTGAGACAAGACATATGATGATGATGATGATCTTAAGACCAGGGGTGTGACCCATGCTGACCCTTATCTCCTTCATGATGATAAACAATACCATGACACCAAGGCTCTTACAAAGACTAAAAACAAGACTATACTCGTGGAAAAAATCAAACCCGAGTTATGACATGAGATATAACCCAAAGCCTAAAATCAAAAGACCCTATGACTCAAAACAAGAAAAATCCAAAAATATTTTGACCCCCTACACATCCTATGTGGTAACATCTGGCTCCACAGGGGATGGAGACCTCCCTGTGAGGCTCCAAGAACATGCAGTTCCAATGTTTTATCCATTGGGCAAGGAGTCATTATTAAAAGGAAACAAAACTAACTAATAGATTGGTATTTACAATGAAATGAAGCCACCCAAGCTTTAGAAAAAGTATTTCTTTAGAAAATGCCCATTTACCGGGCCACCAGGAATTTCAACATCTTCCAAATTCTGCAACTTAAAAGTGTTATTTTGCAAAATTTCAGAAATTTTCAAAGGACCAATCCAAAGGGCTTTGAATTTACCATGTTTCCCCTTATCTTGCCTTTGAGCATCCCACTTGAGTACCAGGGCTCCAAGTTGAAAATCTGCCTTCTTTACTTTCTTGTCAAAAACTTCTTTGATTTTTTGTTGATGACTTTGTGCTTTGTCAAAAAGTTGCTCTCTGGTTTGCTATACTTCCACAAGTTGATGCATCCTCCTGATCATATCATCTGGTTCCCCTTCTTGATCTTGAAGAAATTTTGCCACAGGTAAAGCTAACTGAGCAGGGAAAACAACTTCAATTCCATAAACCCGCTGAAATGGTGTGGTGCCAATTGACCTTTTGGTAGTTACTTTGTCTGCCCATAGGGCAAACTTCAACTTTGAATCCCATGACTTCTTATTATCTTCCAACAATTTTCTGATGATCTTCACTAAGCTTTTGTTGGAGGATTATGCTAAGCCATTACCTTGAGGGTAATATGGAGTGGAGTGGATAAGTTGAATACCAATTTTTTCACGAAACGTCACCAGGGGCTCAGCTTTAAAAGCTGCAATATTATTAATAACAATTTTATTTGGACAACCAAACCTTGATAGAATATCTTCCAAGAAATGAATAATTACTTTGTGTGTTGCATTTCTAGTGGGAATGGCTTCTATCCACTTGGTAAAGTAATCAGTAGCAGTCAGAATCCAACGATGTTGGCCACTTGAGGATGGATGAATTTCTCCAATAAAGTATAGCCCCCACTGCTGAAAAGGGCCAGATACCACTATGGGTTTCAGAGACAAAGATTTGAGTTGCTGTTTGCCTGAGAATTTCTGACATTTGTCACAAGTCTCGATCTTTGCACACACATTAGTGAATAAACTAGGCCAAAAGTACCCAACTCTAAGTATCTTGTATGCTGTAGTCCTCCAAAAGTGATGACCTCCACATAGATTCCCATGAAATTCAGTCATAGTTTGTTTTGCCTCTTATGGATCTAAACATCTTAAAAGAACCCCTAAAGGATCTTTCCAATATAGAATCTGATCAACAAAAGAATACCTAACCGCTTTAAGCTTTAAAGCCCTTACTTTGGTCTTCTCAAGTCCAGTGGGAGGCTGCAAATTTTGCAAGAAATAGATGAGGTCCTTGTACCAACTGCATTCTTCCAATTTTGAGCTGATTTGCAAGCTGCTGCTAGGAATATCAGATTGCTGATCTATAGAGTTAGTACTCATGAAATTTACTCCCAGTGTCTTACAATTGGATTCAACCAACAATCTAGCTAAACCTTGACCCTTCACCAATTTGGTGGGTTTCACCTCAAGATCAAATTCCAAAATCTTAGCAATCCACTTACTTCTTTTCCCATCTATATCAAGATGAATCATAATTACTTTCACAGGGCTTGAAGGAACATAAGCAATAATTTTTGAGTGAAGAACATATACCCTGAAAGCTTTTAGAGCTTTGACTAAAGCATAAGCTTGTTTCTTCATGATGTCATATCTGACTTCAACATCTCTCAAGTCCCTACTGAAAAAAGATATAGGCTACTCCATTCCATCTGAATTTTTCTGAAGGACAGTAGCTAATGTATCATTTGAGGCAAAGGAAAAATCAAATAATTCCTTTGAGTAGTTAGGGCTGATCAAAACAGGAGCATCCACCAGTGCTTGTTTTATTTGCTCAAAAGAACTGTAGCTTCTGGTGTCCATTTTACTTCATTCCCTTTTCTCAGCATTGCAGTGATGAATTTCACTAACTCAACAAAGTTAGATATAAATCTCCTCAAAAAGTTTATCTTACCTAAGAAGGACTGAATTTCTTACTTGGATCTTGGGAGAGAAAGAGTTTTGATAGCCTCTACTCTATTTGGATCAATTTTTAGTCCTTCAGCTGAAACAATATGTCCTAATAGCTTACCTTCCTTCATGGCAAAAAGAGATTTCTTGGGATTAAGGGAGAACCCATACTTTCTGCGCTTCAGAAATACCTTCTCTAAATGATGGTAATGCTCTTGATTAGACTTGAAAAACACCGTGATATCATCCAAGTAGATATAACCACAAACTTGTTTTTCTCTCCTATAAATGCAATGTCCATTGCACATTAGAAAGTTGCCCCTGCATTCATGAGACCGAAAGGCATCTTGGCATACATGAATGTTCCTCAAGGAGTGGCAAATGTTGTCTTTTCTCTGTCCTCTGGCAACACAGAAATCTGATTGTAGCCCGAAAACCCATCAATCATTGAAATCCTTACTGAGCCTGTCACCCTTTGCAAGATATGCTCCATTTTTGGTAAGGGGTAGTTGTCTTTTTTGGAACCCCTGTTTAAGTTCCTGAAATCAACACAGCATGATCTCACCATTCTTCTTTCTGATAGGGACCAAATTAGCTATCCAATTAGAATACCTCATAGGTATAATGATCTGGGCATCAAACAATTTTTTGACCTCTTTTTCCATAATGGGCAATAACATAGGGTTAATCTGCCTAAGTTTTTGTCTGAAAGGTTTAGTGTCATCTTTCAAAGGTATTCTATGCTCAATGATGCTAGTATCATAAGTTTCCAGGTCTTCATACTTCCATGCAAAAACATTAGAAAATTCTTTCAACAATTTGATATATTCAACCCTTTGATCTTCTGACAAACTACTGGACAATTTAACATATTTGGGTTCCACTTCAGTGCCTAGATTACATTATGTCAGATTTGCATTTTCATTAGAACCACTCACTTTTACAACAACCTCATTGTTATCAAATAGTCTCTCCAAGGGAACCAATCCTTTAGGAATGTGATTGCTAGGCAACTAAACAATTTTGTGATCTGCAATCTTGTTCAGAAAATTACCAATCCCACAGGTCCTAGACATGGATTACCGAGAACAAGATGACTTGAGCATGGCCTCGGAGGGCCCCTCTTTTCTGCAGTGCAACCTATTTATCAACAACAACAGTATCCATCCCACTAGCCTGATCCTGAAGTGGCAGTAAGTCTTGCTCCATGAGGTAATGAGTCCGGGTATCATGGTATGTGTCACTCTGATTATTGAAGCACTTGAATATGTTGCATTGAATTCTCCTTCATTTCATAACGTTTGCTTGGAAATTATGCTCTTTACCTGTTCGTACCTGGAAGGGTGACATGATGCCCTAGCAAGTTGATCTTCCTTTAGGATGGGTTGCCATTGGGTGGGTCTATGAAAGGTCATTGTCCATTCCCTCCATACTTACCACTTTCCATCTTTTCTCCTCTCATTTTTCCCTACCTTTGTTCGAGCATTGGGTTTGCCACACTAGGAAGGGTTGTACCTTGCCTTGTGGGAAGAAGGGGCTAAAGGCCCAGGGGGTAAAAACAGTTGGCAAGAGTTAAAAGCCTAAATGAAACCTTTGAGATGTTTCACCCAGGGATTCCCGAGAAAGCAATAAAAAACTTCTCAGTAAGAAAAGGGGACCCATAGGAAAATAAACACTTAAGCTATTAGTTGGTGGATGGGAGGTCTCATCACGAGGCGACCTATTCTGACCATGGGCATGTAGCAGTATGACACTATCATCTATTTGGTCGCCAAACCAGGGTAGTGGCTCTTGGTGGCATAGCCAAGAGAAAGGGGGTCTCATCACGAGCCAACCTTCTCATCTCTGTGAAATGCTTGTGGATAACGCTCTCACCTCCGGTCACCAAGCCAGGACAATGTCCCTCAACTCTTCCCTTGAGGCATAAAAGCAAAAAGATCAAAAGCAATGAAGCTAAGAATAAAAGGCATTGAATGGGCTAGGAAAAAATGGCATCTATGACAAGGTGCAGCTCGCCCTCTACAAAGGCACCCATAAGCAAGATCTACATTTCCCTGTTATCACTGCACCCCATGCCCAAACACTTACCCCACACCACTTCACACACTTACATGACCTAGATTGGTTCTCATCTGGGAAACTCCCCAAACTTAAGGAGGATTAGCCCAATAGGACACCCTGAGACCTTCTCCAAACCTGACTTGTTGAACTGCATAACGTCTTTGAGCATTTGTCTGGGTAAAGGGGGGTTTGATGCACATGTTTGGGTAATTTGATTATTAGATGTGATTGACATTGCTATGATCCCCGTGACTTATGAACCCCTGGAGGGTGTACTTGTTGTTGCTGCAGGACTTTGCTCGGTGGACAGGTACATATGGCGGAATGATTAGCTCAGACCTCCATGGGGATGAAAGCCCACAGATGGATACTGTGACCCCAACTAGGGGCAGAGAGACATTAGAGACTTGCACCAGGAAGAAAGAAGGATGTTGCCCTTGAGACACTCCGACAGACCTAGACTCAGGGGGATCTTGCTCTTCCATCTAGATGTTCACCCTTGAGAGCCCATGACATCATCATTATGACCCTGGATGTCATCCAGAGCTAGGGTTTCCATTTATGAGGGCAATTGTGTGCTAGTTGGCACGCATGGCATCATCCAGGGCCTTTGGAGGCCAAACGTTCTGCATATGGGGCCCAACGTTCCTCCCTAGGGGCTCAACGTCACCCTTAGAGATGATTTCAGGGGTTAATTACTTTCATTTATGTAAAAATTGGATTTTTAATGTAATTTGCCAAGGTCGACCTTTTTATGACCCAAAATTAATTAAAGGTCATTGATGTTGTGTGTGTAAATAGAGAGAAAATACTCTCATTTTTCATCATCACTCATCACACAAGTTGTGTGGTCTGAAATTTGCGTCCTTTTTGGGAGTTATTGGCTGAAATTGGGAGGCGCACTTGTCTTGGAGGCTAAAATTTGCAACTTGGATCATTTCTTGGTGAATTTACTTGGCAATCTAGGGTTTTATTGCTTGATTATTCTTGGTGAAGTAAGTAAATCTACAATTCTTCATTTTATTGTAAATGTTATGGTATATTTGCTTATTCATGTTAAAGATTATGAAATCGCGTGCTTGACAAACCCTAGGAGTAAAGAACTTAAGTTACTACTTCTTTGCTCTTCATTTGCTAGACCTTTACCAAGGTGATTTGACTTGGATAAACTTCTAAAGCCCTAAATGCTAGCTCTTTAGAAGCCATTGTCTAGTTATTGTTGCTCTTAATACTTTTTAATAGTCCAAGGAAGGAAGATTCGTTAGGGCCTAAGACCCCTTACTCTCTAGCAAATTTGTTCCCAGGATTTGGATTCTTGAGGCTTTGGGTTGCCAACACCTCATCCATTCATCCCTTCTCCTTAGACAAATACAATCATTTTATTATTGCTTCCAAGAGAAAACCATCTCCTCTAGACTCTATTAACCCTAAAAGGCACTAGTCCACTTGCTTTAGTGAATTGATTGATCAAACAAACACTCAAACTTTCCTCCTCTAAGCTTTTACTAACATTTGCTAGCCCTAAGCTAGACTAACTCCTTAGCTAACTTGTTGCTGTTGCAAAACATTGCTACAACCATACTAATTCAAGCCAAATCGCTGCATTTACCTACATAACTCACACTTCCATCATTCGGAAATCACTTGTGACAATTGCTAGTCAATCTACTAGATAAGTGCCGAGTTTGCATGGTGTTTTCTTGCACTTTTGACTACTAGAATTTGCCGATGTTGCAAAAGATTGCTACAGCCATCTAATTGCAGCAAATTCTCTGCAAAAGTGACATATTATGCTAGCTAGACATTGCCAAATTTGCTTGTGACAACTTACTATCATTTTGCTAAGTTAAAGTTATTCTTTCTTGTCTTTTTCAAGCAATTGCAAGGCATAATTCTTGTGGCTGTTATAAAATATTAATTGCTGTTATAAACTGTTGCATTGCTACACATTCATATCGACTAGCTTTCTTTTTGAAGGTTCATGGTTTAAGAAGCACTAACATCATATTTTTGTACTTGTAAACTGCTATATTTTCTTGTTGTCTTGTTCTGGGTAGGAACAATCCATTTCATTATTTGCTTCATCCCTTAAAGGCCATAAGAACCTTTTGAATTGAGTGACCAGTGAGAGGGGGGAATTTCTTGCATCTTTGCCTTAGTCTTCTCAACCCTTTAGGTCACTGGGGACGTCTCCCCTGGGGTACTTTGACATACTCCTAAACAGAAAGGGGTTTCCTATTAAGGTGACAGTGATAGGTCACCCCCAGTTACGCCAATTTTGCATCCACTTGCCTTGGGCTTTGGGAAAGTATAGATTGTGCGATAACGGGAACAAAATATATGTTGAAGGCTAAGAAGAAATTATCAATGAGGTCCCAAACCTTATTCCTATAAGCTTTCAGTCTTGGATGCTTTGCTTGATAGATATTTCTGACTTGATGCACAATCAACTCTGCATCTCCAAAAATTGACAATTCTTCAATTTTCATGTCCTTCGCAGCTCTAAGCCCCAAAACTAAGGCTTCATATTCTGCATTGTTGTTTGTGGTTTCAAATTCCAGTTTGAAGGACAATGTTATGACATCCTGAGAAGGAGAAATTAACACTACTCTAGCACCAACACCATCCTTGGAAGATTCACCATCAAAATACATTTTCCATGTTTGAGCACTTTGTCTAGTTGTTTCACTTGTTGTTGGTGACTGATTTTTTATTTCCAATGGTGACTGAGGAAAATCAGTAAGATGAAGAATGCTAGATCCTAAATCAGTATCAACAACATAGATGGGGTGGTTTGTTGGGTTGCCCTCATCACTTATAATATATGCTAGCTCTGCTTCTCTATACAACCTTCTGTGCTCACCCCCAAAGACTGGTATGGTAGCATAAGAAAGATACATTTGCAAAGTCCCTCCTAACCTCTTGATCCATGATCTAGACATCGACATCCCAAACTTGGGAGGAACATCTGCAACTACAATATTCATGACTATGCTTTTCATAGGTAGTTGAAAAAGAGTGACAACTAGATCTTTAATAACTCCAAGACATTTTACTTTTCTTGAGTCAAAAGAATACAAATCATGATATGCTTTGGTAATTTCCAGACCCAATTCATCCAGGACAACCTTAGGCATTAAGTTGTGGGATGCACCTGAGTCCATAAGACAACTGTGCAAAATTTTGTCATGCACATTCAAAGAAGTGTAAAAGGGGGGAGAGGAGTCATCTCTGTCTTCTACCAATGGTCCCAATATAACTGCAGGTTTTTCATCCTATAAGTTAACCGAGTCTGTTGAAAGGGTAAACGATTTAGGCTGCAACATTTTTGAGATAGATTTCTTAAAATTTTCATTTTTCATCAACTCTAGGAGTGGGACAAGAATCTTGATTTTCTGGATTTCATTCTCAAAACTAAAATAGGATTGGGATTTTTGAATTTCCTTTGGCTCTTTAACCAGAGCCTTGATACTGGGTTGATTGTTTTGTTCTCTTGTTTCTTTATTTGGTGCAACCATTGTCTTGGGACAAGTATCTGATTTTTTAGGCTGAGTAGATGTACATGGTTTTCCCTCCTTTTGTTTTGACCTCAAATTATATTTGTTTTGAGTGTCATCGACTTTTTCTCCTTTACTTAACTCATTCAACTGATTGCACATTAAAGATTCTTCATAAGCAGTCTGGGTTAAATGAGGGGAAGGAACTGTATCCTCTAAACAATGAATCTCTTGATCTGCTTCCTCATTATTTCCTTCTTCATCATCAACCAAATTGTTCTATAGAGGAGTTTGAACCTTCTGATCCTCTCTATTTCTCTGATCTCTCTGCAGAATTTGAGGTGTATTATTTGGTTTTCTGAAATTATTTGTGTTTCCAAAATCTTGAGGGTTTCTATTTGTTTGTCTCCCTTAAAGTTTTAATCTTTCCATTTCTGCAGAAAGTGACTTAACCAGCTTAGTCAATTCATCAACTCGGGGATTAATTCTTGAAGCATCTGAAGATGAGGCTTCTGCTTTTTGTTTTCTTCTATCTCTATCAGATTTGCCCCTCAACTTGTCTGCTGCCAATATATTTGATTCGACCTCTAGTGCAACATCTTGCATATGGGCCAATGTTGTAGACCTTTCTCTCAACAAAAGACAAAATTCTGGGTCAAAAGCACTTGCATAGGTTATTTTAGCTGAAGTTTCAGTGGGTTTAATCTCAGTAGGAATTTTGTTGTACATTTTGTTAAATCTTTTTGAAAAATCTGACACTGATTCACTCTCTTTCCTTTTAAGAGCCCCAAATTCTGTAATGTAATATAAGAAGTTCTTTTTGTCACCCCAATGTCTTAAAAATGCATCATCCAGGGCTTCAATTCTAGCTACTGGTCCATGAGCTAAACTTCGAAACCACTTCCTCGCTTCTCCATCTAGACTTTGCATGAAAACCCTCATCCAAACATCTTCATTTTCAATATTTAGATTATTTGCATAATTGTAAAATGCAGTAAGATGTTCTTCTGCAGTGATATCTTCCTCTCCTGTAAATTTAGGCATGTACTTAAGGTAACCTCCTACTAGAAGAGCATTTATGGGCTGAGAAAGCACTAATGGTGCGTACCTAACAACCACAATGGCATCCATTCTGTTCTAAGGAGGATTAATCCTTGCCATTTGATTTGCAAAAGGAGGACTTTGACTTTTAGGAGAAGTAGAAGGTGACTTAACATGTAAAAATGCAATTTGTATAACAGGTGGTTTTGAAGGAGTATAAGGTGGAGAAGATTTAGATTTAACAGAAGGTGGTTGGGACTTGGATAGAGCTGGGGGGATCTCAACAGAAACTGTGGTTGCTTCTTCTTTAATTACGAGAAACTTAAAAGAATGGGGAGAAGGAGAACCTAAGAAAGGGAAATCTTCCAAACTTTCAAGTCTAAACCACTTTACAATTTCAGGAGATGCAAGAAAATCAAAACTTTCCAAGTTTTCTTCTTTCAGATCAGGGGAAAAAGTTGTGTATTCTATAGGAAAATCTCCTAGTTTTGACTTTACARGAGCTTCAGTAATAGGTAAATGAGAAACATGAGAAAYGACAACTCGTGTATGGAAAACATAGTCAGGTAGGTCTCCAGAAGTACYTGAAAATTTAGAAGAGGASGCTCCTTGCAAAGCTTTTCCCTTCTTTGTGATTTTTTCTGGATCAGGTTCAGTTGTAGTCAGAGGTGATTGTGGGTTAGACCTCGTGCGCCTACTCTTGGGAGCCACAACTAAACTTTGGAGTCGCTAGGTGCACTATGTAGTYGTTCTGTTTACAGATTTTTGTACACCAACARAATCAGTAGTGTCTTTGTCGTACAACCCAGGGAAATATCTTCAATCCGTTCMTCGACAACGACGYMAAAAATGTTAGCACTAGAAGTCACACCTAGAGTGATGTAGATGTAAGCCTAATACCCATCAAAATGTGAATAATAATGTTTTAAAAAGGTGTGGCAAATGGATGTGAAACTCRGTTTATGATGTCAATCACAAAATCTTCTATGAAATACACACCAACAAGCAAGGCTTTGAATAACTTCAAATTAGTGTTAAAAGATATAAATGAAAGATGGAAGACTTAGAAAGGAAAGTGAACTATGTGTATCATGTTACATCATGTATTTCTGGAACACATATGGAAGAAAACTCATTTGAATAAGAACTTCTTAATACAAAGAGAAAAACACTTTGATTAACTTGCATAAAATACCAACAATAAATCATTTACTGTAATAAGGAAGCAAGCATCATGATGAATCCTTCACCAGAGACTAATACCAAAGTGAGATAGAACATAAATGACAGTAGGAAAAAGACTGATTTTTCACCATTAAAGATTTTTGACTTTGGTACATAAATCAAGAAAACTCTGTTACAGTGCGAGACTAAAAATATGAGTTTTTCTCCTCAACCATTCGAACCTCCTATCAAGTTACAATCTATGTTAAATAACAAAATCTCCAAGAAAACTTGTTTAGAATCTGCCACCTCATCTCCTCATAGGGTTCTATGCCTAAGAAAGGCGTGGCACTAGGTGTACAACAAGAAAATAACAAAATGCTATTTTGCAGGAAAATGTTGGCAACGTTTAGAACAACCCTTAACAACTTGATGATGTGGCTTTACTGCAGGCTGCTCCTTGAGGCAGGTGGCCTTCTAATGTGCCACTGAACCCCTAAATGCTGATATGAGTTCAACTTGACACCTGACAATCCCTCTTATCTTCAAAATCTTCATTAATCCAAGTTTGCAACATTTGTGTTGCAAACTGTCCTAGGACACCCATTTCACAGTGCCAGTGAGTCCACATGCTTTGAACTTTCATGTAGAAGCCTGTTTACATACAAAAAGATTCCAACCTTTAAAACTTGCACAAGAAGTGGGATAAGCCTTCCAAAAATGCTACAAACTCCTTACAACTTGAAGTAACCTTGGAGAAAACATATGAGGAGGCTAAGTTTAGCTCAAAGTAAACCCTGACAAAAATGATGTTGATGTGAAATATTATCTTGTATTCATCTTTTGGTTCTGGTACTCCTTCTAGTAGCCACCTTAGCCAACATATCTAGATTCCTTTTTGCCACTTGCTCTTTGAAGGGTTGCAACTCTGCTTTTAATTTCCTGATCTCGGCTTGGCAAGCTCTCTTATGCTTATATACATTCTTGAGTTGCCTGTGAAGGGGTAAAGACCTTGCTTTATCAATAGTCTCCTCATATAGATCTAACATGTCCTTTAGCTTGATTCGGGCCTCGAAATCTTCCTTTTTCAACTTGTCAATTTCAGTTTTTGCATCCTTAAGTTGCCTCCTGAGTCTTTTGAAAGTAGAATTACTTTCATGAGGAG
This sequence comes from Picea engelmannii, assembly GCA_009831015.1. Lineage (NCBI taxonomy): Eukaryota > Viridiplantae > Streptophyta > Pinopsida > Pinales > Pinaceae > Picea > Picea engelmannii. The sequence goes on from ML810071.1 coordinate 98,799, forward strand.
TAGTGTTGAATCAATAACCTCCATGGGCTGCTTGGAAAATTGAACTTTGTCCTTTTGTTGAGATGAAGTTCCTGCTGTACCATCTGCCATAGCAACATGTTGTTTAGTTGCTAATCTAGTAAAAGGTCTTATAAATTTGACTGTTTCTGCAGCAACCGATGGGGAAAAGACAAGTTTTTTGCCTTCAAACTCCTTGCTTTGCTTGATGGTATTTCCATAGGTGTAGGTTTTGCCATAGGTGAAATTTCTCTGTTAGGAGGTTGTGAGGGACCGCCCTCAGCTGCTTTATCAATAGCTTGAAAATATTTATCACTCCTAGTCATCTTCCTCTTCTTGCCTGAATCTGAATGCACAGTCTTCTCAACATGGGTATGAGTTTGTCTTTTGGACTGTGGTGTAGGAGCAATATCTAGCTGAAAATTTGATGCAGCTAGGAAAGTTTCCCAGTCAGTGTTAGTCTTCTTCAACTCTTCCAGTACTAACATCTTGATTAAACCAGAGTGAAAAACACTGGTGTCCACCTGCTTGGACTTAGCCTGGACTCTATCTGACATCTTGCCAATACTCCTGGAAGGTAAAAGGGAAGGTTCATGGACTCTTTCCTAGTGAAGTGTAATAATAATCTGATATGGTATTGATATACCATATTGAACCTTCCTTCACATGTGAAGTACCTTTGGATGACCTTGAGCATCTTGTTGAAATATTCCAACATTTGACTTCTAGGCACTCCTTTGGATAGGTTGTCTCCTTGATATTCAGGTTTAAAGAATTCCTTGGAGAAAGAAGAGTAAAAGACATGGTTTTAAACCACTTCTCACCACAATCAGGTATCTCTGTGGCTACATAAATAGATTGCTTAGAGACTTCAAACTCCAACATCCCTACCTTAGTCTTTGTTCCACTGAAACTGAGTGCAAACTACTTAGCTACTTCAGGATGTCCTCTTTGCATTTTCTGACAAAAAATGAGGCAACCCACCCTCTGGAAAGCTTCCTTGAAAAAGGGTTCAAAATTGATGAGTTGCATGTCATGTGGTTCAGCTCTCACAATCTCTCCCCCTTTGTGGATCTTCTTGCCTTGCTGACTGTCCATAATTACCATTTTGAAAACCTCCTATAACCTCTTATGACAGTTGCTATGAGAAATGTAGAATAAAACAAGAAATTTTAGGGTTTGTTTACAGAGCTGGCACACTCAGGGTTTACTTGACTGAAAAGCTTATACACAACAATAATGTGAAGTTAAGCAAGCTGCAAGTAGGAAGTGATAAAGAGGATCAACAATTCAATCTGAATGAAACCGCAGACAAGCAAAATGAAACAACTCTATGTAAAACAGAGGGTTTGTAGCGCCAATGGTTGTGTTCGTAGCACCAGTCTCCAGCGCAGTCTGAACTAGGTTTTTATGAAAGTCTGGCAAGACTTTCCATGTCTGAGGGGAAACATATAATTCACTGGTTAAAACCTCGGCCTTAGACGAATATCAATTTTGACAAGGGTTTGGTCGATCAAAAGACAGAGGGTTCGCAGCGCCAGTCTGCAGCGCACAGTTTGCAGTGCAGAGTTAGCAGTGGGTAATATCGTTGTTTGCAAGGGGAAAATGTAAGATGTTGCTTTGGTATCTCAATCTTGAAAAAGGCCAGGGTGTAGGATACCACAACTGTGATTTAAAATAGTGCAGAGAGTTGGCAACACATAAAGTATTAAAATAGTTTGCAGCACAGGGACAAAATACAACAACCTGCAGTTTCAATCAACCCTTAATCATCATGCAATCACCAAAGGAATACCTGGTGGGTTTGGAACTTGGGATGATGTCTCAGGTGGAAGCATCCAATCCTTTTATCTACAATAGCCAGTTCGCAGCGCCAACTTTCAACTCTGGCAGCGCACTTCATTCAAACTATTTGAGTTGTTCTTTGAAACAATCCTGAAAATCCTAATGAATTGAATGCGCTGAAAACAATGAAATATTCCTCCACACGTTTTCAAAGTACAATGATGAGAACTTAGTGCATGAGGTACTTCTTGATGTGCTGTGAACTTTTAGGTGAGTTTGCAACAAGTAGATCTAACATCCGACTTGACCTTCAAACGGTTGAAAATGACATAATGGAACTTTTGTACATACCTTTGAGACAGGAAATATGATGATGATGATTTTAAGACCAGGGGTGTAACCCATGCTGACCCTTATCTCCTTCATGATGATAAACAATACCATGACACCAAGGCTCTTACAAAGACTAAAAACAAGACTATACTCATGGAAAAAATCAAACATGAGTTATGACATGAGATATAACCCAAAGCCTAAAATTAAAAGACCCTATGACTCAAAACAAGAAAAATCCAAAAATATTTTGACCCCCTACACATCCTATGTGCTAACAATGTCAATACATCATATCTAAGCTGTATGTCATATCTAAACTGTATTTGCATGGCCATATCTAGCATGATGCGGCTCACCAACATTGTCCCTAAGCTGTACTAGCATGAACATAACTAGCATGATGCAATACATCATATCTAAGTTGTATGTCCACCTCTAAGATGTACTAGCACGATGCTCCTTAGGCCACTGTATCAACAACTACAACCATCTGTATCATATCTGAGCTGTACTAGCATGATGCAAGCATCATCTCTAAGTTGTACTTGCATGATACAGATCCGCAACTTCCTGACAGTCCATGATGCCACATATCAGTGCTCCCTCCCAACCGAGGAAGTCATCTCCTCCCTTTCAACCAAGGGAGCAATCTCCACGAGCCCCAACCCGTACCTCAAGTACACAAACTTTAACTTGGACAAAGACTTCGTCAAAATATCTGTAGTTTGCTCATCAGTGGAGATATACTGGAGAACAACTTCTCTCCTCTGGACTTTATCATGGATAAAATAGTACTTGATCTCAATTTGCTTCGACTTGTCATGGAACATCGGGTTGTCTGAGAGCTTTACACAGCTTTGGTTATCACAATATATCACGGTCGAATCCAACACTTGATCAAACAGTCCAGAAATCAGCTTACAGAGCCGCATTGCTTCCATACAAGCATCACAAGCTGCAATATATTCTGCTTCTACAGTGCTGAGTGCAACAAACTTCTGTTTTTTGCTAGCCCATGATATCATAGCAGATCCCATACTGAAACACATACCAAAAGTACTCTTTCTGTCATCTGCACTCCCTGCCCAATCTGAATCAGTAAATCCATGCAGCTGTATATCAATGTTTGAGGCATATTTGAAACCATAAGTTATCGTCCCACGAAGATATCTCAAGATATGCTTTGCAGCTATCCAATGCTATTGTTTAGGTTCCGCCTGGAACTGGCTGAACATATTCACAACAAAGCAAATGTCCGACCTAGTATTGACCAAGTACATCAAGGAGCCAATCAATTGCCGGTACAGGGACGAGTCTACTGGATCAGAATCAAAGTCTCTCAACTTCCTCAAATCTGTTACCATGGGAGTTGCCATGGATTTGCAATCCATCATCCCAAACTTCTGAAGGATCTTTACAACATACTTCCCTTGTCCTAGGAAGACTTCACCACGCTTTTGCCATACTTCTATTCCCAAGTAGTAGTGCATGAGACCAAGATCCTTCATATCAAATTCTGAGGCTAGCTCCTTCTTACACTCAATAATGAGAGGCTCTGCACTTGTTAGGAACAAATCATCAACATATAACAGTAGAATCACAAGTGCATTATTCACAACTTTGTAATAGAGATTTGGATCGGCATGACTCTTGGAGAATCCAAGTCTTGTCAAGTAGCTATCAGTACGTGCATACCAAGCTCTTGGAGCTTGCCTTAGTCGATACATGGCCTTCTTCAATTTGCATACATGGGTTTCTCTTGGGTGTACCTCAAAACCTTGAGGTTGCTTTATGTATACTTCTTCCTCAATCACTCCATTGAGAAAGGCGGTCTTTACATCCATCTGATGTAAACTTCAACCCATTGATGTTGCTAGAGATATGATGGCTCTGATAGATGTATATCTGGCAACCGGAGCAAACGTCTCATCATAATCTTCTCCCTCCTGTTGAGAGAATCCTTTAGCCACAAATCTCGCCTTGTATTTGTCAATACTTCCATCCACAACATGCTTTATCTTATAAACCCACTTTGAAGTGACGACAAACTTCTCTTTAGGTCTAGGCACAATTTCCCATACATCATTTTTCATAATAGGTTGGTATTCCTCCATCATGGCCTCCTTCCATTCTTTCTGCTTGACTGCTTCCTCAAAGGTGGAAGGTTCTGCATTGACAATACTTGTCATGAGCGCTGCATAATTGGAGAACCTTTTGGGTTTCTTACTTTGTCCGAAGGTGCCACTAGGAGCTTTATGCTTTTTTGCTTCCTGCAAGGTGGGTTCAAGCCATGCTGGTCTCTTTCTAGTCTTAGGTGCAATAACTGGTTCCACATTTTCATGTGGTGGTTCTTGTTCTTCACTAGGGTGTTCTAGAGAACATGTACTTTCTTCTTTGGTATCTTCATGTTTCTCTTCTTCGTTGGAATCTATGGAGTCTTCTATAGACTTCTTAAATGCAATTCTTTCATCAAAAGTGTTGAAATTAGTGCAACTGCAAGAGCCATTCTCCTGGAGGATGGCATAAGACCCTAGCTGTGGACTAGGGCCCCTAGCACACTCTCGGGGTTTCTTGGTATGAGACCAAGCAGTGAGGCCATGGCAAAAGACCCTTGTGAGGCCCCCCAGTAGATGACTGGGGTTCTTGGTGTCAGACCAAGCAGTAGGACCCTATATGTGTTCTAGGGCCCTTGGATGTGTTCTAGGGAATCCTTGCCCAGTGCTTGGATTGATCCTTGAATGTGTTCCTTGGTGGTTGATATAAGTCCCTAGATGTGTCTAGGGCCCTTGGATGTGTTCCAGGGAACCCTTACTGAATGCATGGGTTGATCCTTAGTCTTGTACCTTGGTGGATAAGACCCTAGATGTGTTCTAGGGCCCCCAAATGTGTTCTGGGGCAACCTGGTCTATGACCAGGTAGATCTTGGTGTAATACCAAGATGTGTTGATGTGTGATCCTCTTCCTCTCTCCCGAGATGGTCTAGGAGACCTAGGAGTGTCTATGAAGATGGACATGACCACATTGTTGATGTACCCCCTTATGCAGTGATGATAAAGTTTATAGGTCACTATGAGACTCATGTGGACATGTTTTGCCATTATGGAACCCACCCTTGACTTTATCTTACCAGGTAACCCCTTTGTTGTTTTTGCTTACCCCCTTGGTTTATGTGATTGGGTTTTATTTTGGGTAATTGGGGTTTATTTTATGTGATTGGGGTTTTATATGTAATTAGGATTTTAATTAATATTAATTGACATATTAATTAATATTTATATTAATTAAATGTCAATATTTAATTATTATCCTAATTACCCTAACCCCTCTCCTTAACTATAAATTAGACCCTACCCTATTGCATTTCTCACTCACTCATTCTTTCCTCACTCTCCTTGCTGCGGCTACCTCATTGAATGCTTATTCTTGTTGATGCGGCCGCTCTTTATTATTAGTTTCAGTTCTCAATTTTTCTATTTGGCTGGAAGTTTCTCCCTTAAGGGTCCGCTGATGTATGACTGCTGATCTGCTACCTGGAAGGTGCCTCCCTTGCTGCCAGACCTGTCCCCTTGATGTCGGACCTATCCTCTTACAACCGAGTCTGTTCCTGTAGGGTGTCGTTCCCCCTTTAGGGCCACTGACTGTGAGTAAGTGCTGCGGGCCCCTTTCTGGGCATTCTCCCTTGCTGTGTGGACCCCTATCAGCTGCCGCGTGGAGTACGGAGACCCCTGTGGGGGTTAGCTGCTTGCTGTCCAGTTTTGAGAGAGGGTTTTGCTGTGTGTGCAAAATGAAAGCTTTGCTATCCTAGTCTGATCTCATTCCTGAGCCTATTCATAGTTTATTGAAGGGTTTTCTTGTTGGGGTTATTGCTATTAAGTCAAAGGGTTTATTGCTGTTTTTCATTGAGGGTTTCCATCCATGGCAAAACTGTCCCACACTTCTCTTTGGCAGAGATCAAACCCTAAGAGGTTTGATCCATGAACCTGAACTAAGTCTGAGCATACTTACAAAGGCTTACATCCACGTGTGTGTCAGGTACATCTATCATTAAATCGAGAGGTAAGCTAAAAGTTATTTTTTCATTCTCAGAAATATTTATTTGCTTCAGATCTGTTTGTATATCTTATTTTTTTTAAAAGCATATTGTTTTCTATTTTTCCTAATTCTAACAAAAAGTTACGTCTTTGCTGATTTCAACCTTCTGTTGACCTGAACATAAATTCTATATGCTTTTGATGATTCACTATATCCAACGAATATACCTTTCTTTCCTGAAGGTTCCAACTTCTTTCTCTTATCCTTTGGAACATGAATATAGACAGGGCATCCAAAGATTCTTAAGTGTTCAACACTTGGCTTCTTTCTGGAGAAGGCTTCTTCTAGAGTCATGTTCTTTAATATTCTATGTGGACTTCTATTATGAATATAAACAACTGTCATAGCTGCTTCTCCCCATAGGAACATGGATAAATTTTGGTCATTCATCATTGCCTTAACTGATTCTTTAATAGTTCTATTCGCTTTCAACCACACCATTCTGTTGAGGATTATGAGGAACAATAAGTTCCCGCCTAATCCCAGCTTCTTTATGAAAGGCAACGAGCTCCTTGGAGGTGTATTCTCCTCCATTATTAGTTCTTATTGTCTTGATATTCTTATCTATTAGATTCTCTACTTCAGCTTTGAATTCTTGGAGTTTGCTAAATACTTCATCCTTAGTCTTTAATAGATACAACCATGTCTTTCTTGAGAAGTCATCTATGAACGTCACATAGTAAAGAGATCCTCCTAGAGACTTTACTGGCATAGGACCACATACATCTAAATGTATTAGGTCTAAGATCCCTTTGGATCTATTCTCACTGTTTGGGAATGGTTTCTTAATATTCTTCCCAAGTGCACATCCTCTACACACACCTTCATGTACTGATTGTAATTCTGGTATGCCTACAACCATCTGTTTTAGGGATGGCAAAGCTTGATAATGAAGGTGATCATACCTTCTATGCCATAAGTCACTAGGGTTGATTTCATCATGTACTAGAGCTTGAGCATTCTAACCTAGGAGTTTATACAATATTCCTTCACGAATTTCAATGACTCTAGTGTCTTCTATCTTTGAATCTTTAGACCATACAAGAACCTTTCCATCCACAAAAGCTACTCTATCTCCTTTCTCTTCCAAGCAAGAAATAGATACTAGATTCTTTTTTAAACCAGGAACATATAAAACATTACTAAGATGGATAGAGTTACCTGATTCCATTTTGATAGTAGCTTGTCCAATTCCCTTGACTGCATAAGAGTTCTTGTCTCCAAGCTCCACTTTATGAGGTGTCTCCTTTTCCTTCATGCTTGAGAAATTCTTACGGTCACTTGTCATATGCCTTGAAGCTCAACTATCGATTAACCATATGTCATCTTCAAAAGATCTAGTAAGAGCTGAGTAGTAGAAGATATTTGCTTCATCATGTTTGAATCTCCTTCTAACCTGTTTTCTGACTTCATAGAATAAGTCATGGTTGTGTTGACGTTGACTTTGACTTGGTCAACCTTTGACTTTGACCAAAAACTCAACCTTGTCGCCTTGGCTAGCTGAGAGTACCAGGAGATGTGCTAGGCTAAGACGCACTAGGCTATCCACAGATTTTTTTCCGGTCTGGTCCAGTTTCACATTTTTGGGGTTGACCGGTTTGGTCCGGTTTTTGGTTCTGATAACATTGATGCTAACCCTTAATCTTCCATTAAAACCGCCCTCTAAGATTACTTGCATGACGCCATTGCCCAAGCAAACCAAAGGCACTGATCTCCCTTTTAACCACCACTCCTCTATGGACAACTACCATAGGACCTAAGACAATAGAGCTCTGATACCACTGTTGGAACATGAAAATAAAGATAAGCATGAGATATATTATTCATCAATATGATACATGTATAAATACATAGTCTTGATCTTTGGATTCGTATTCCAAGAGGTCTCTTGGACTTCTAGTGACCGTTCCTATCACTTGACGTTACATATTCCTACGCAAGTTGTTGACAAAGAGACATCCACCGGTCCAATTGAATTAAAAAGTGCAAACTATGGATAAAGAAACCTTTATTGACTCAAAGTTAAAAACTCAAGTGTTGCCACTGACAAAATATTATCAATTGAAAAAACGACACAAGTATATGACAAAGACATAAATACTCAATTTAGAGTGAATCGGGAATATCTTAAAGTTGAGGTCAAGAAGAACCAAGTTACAAGGATACCTTATTGTCATCCTAATCATGAAAGTTGTCACAATAACCAGTCAACTTACTAGCATTGACATTTCTCTAACCAAAGATGACACTATTTACATTTCGAAGAATCAGAATTTCAATACGGCTTGGAGTCAAAATTGAACACATACCTGGATCTGCAATCTAAGAAGTTTCATTTGAGAGTCCTATCCAAGGCTGTTGGGAGCAGGGAGCGGGAGCAGGAAGCGCAGATTTTAAAAAATCTCTGGGAGCGGGAGCGTTTTTTATATAATACATAAAAAATATATATTTTGATGCATATATATATATATATATATATATATATATAAAACATGCAAAATGTTGAATCAATTGCAAAAAACATGAAAACATAGATATAGGATCATTTAATTAATTGATTAGTGATGATCATTAAAGCATCAACCATTTAGTACATAGTACATAGTAACATACTACACATATAACATCAATCATAAACATTTGTGGGACTCAACATTAAAGCATCATAACCTCAATCATAAAAGCATCATAACATCAATCATTAAAGCATCATAACATCAATCATAAACTTCAAAGGTAAATTGTCATATGATGTTCTTAAGTTCATAAGTTCATAACTTCATTGTTTACA
>ML810071.1:137498-165397 GCA_009831015.1 Picea engelmannii
ATCCAAAAACCTAACCCTAGGAGATGAAGCGCCAAAAGTCATGTGGGCCCCGTTTGGGTAAGTTAGTACATCAACTTCCCGGGGTCGTAACTTTTGCATACAATCTCCGTTTTAGGCGTGTGATAGCCCGTTGGAAAGGTATCGTCGAGGAGATTCATTTTGGGGGCTCAATATGCCTTCGACTTTTATTGAGGAGCTCGATCTCGAAAAACCTTCATTTAGGCCCTCAAAATGGCTCTAGAAGTTAAAACTGCTAAAAATAGTAAATTGCCAAAATTGTCAGAAAACTGTTTTGAGCCAGTTGGAAAAGGTGGGTGGCCACCGATATCCATCTGGATCATATAAGGACCATAAAATTTGGGCGCTAGCTTCTGACAATGCTTGGCCTTGAGGGAAGTTTGCTTGTAAGGTTGCAATCGAAGAAACACCTGATCCCCTTCTGCAAATTGACGTTCAGAGTGACCTTGATTTGCTTGCTGCTTCATGCGATTCTATGCCATGACCAAATTCTCTTTGAGGGTACGGAGAATAGCCTCTCAAACTGTAAGTGTTTGGTCATCGCTTGGACCTTCGAGACACCAGGTAAGTATGAGAAAACTAAAGATGGCTTCTGTCCATATACCGCTTCAAAAGGAGTCATGCGTGTAGCTGTATGGTATGAAGTGTTGTACCACCATTCAACTAGAGGTAACCATTGAGCCCACTGATTTTGCTTTTCCGAGGCAAAACACCTCAAATATGTTTCCAAACACTTGTTGACAACTTCTGTTTGACCATCAGTCTAGGGATGATAAGCTGTGCTGAGATGCAATTGGGTGCCTTGTAGCTTGAACAGTTCTTGCCAAAAATTGCTTGTGAAAGTTGGGTCGCGATCAGAAACAACAGAGTGCGGCATGCCATGAAGCTTGAAGACCTGATCCATGAAAATTTGAGCCACCGTGGATGTTTAAACGGGTGTTGAAGAGCGCAGAAATGAGCATACTTGAAAAGGCAATCAACAACCACCATGATGACTGATTTATTTTCCGATTTGGGTAAGCCTATAATAAAATCCATAGAGATATCCTTCCAAATAGCAGGTGGAATCGGAAGCGGTTGTAGTGTGCCTGAAGATTTGACTGTTTCTCCCTTGTTGTGTTGACACACATCACATTCAGCGACAAAATTACGAATGTCCTGTTTCATACCATCCCAGAAAAAAGAACATTTGACCTTGTCATAGGTTTTGGTGAACCCGGAGTGCCCCGCTGTGGGTGTAGCATGAAGCTCAAAAAGTATCGTGGATTTAAGCTTTGATTGTTTACTTAAATACAAACGACCTTTGTATCGAAGCTCATCATGGAGCCAAGAGTACCCTGGGGAAGCTGGAACATTGGATTGCAATTGTTGGATCAGATGCGAACTTTTGGGATCTTGTAGCCATTCCTGGCGAACGACTTGGAGCCAAGCTGGTATAATGAAGGAAAGAGAAAAAAGGGATCCTTCATCTTCATATTTTCGGGAAAGTGCATCTGCCACCACATTGTCTTTGCCTTTCTTGTAAATGATCTTATAATCATATCCAAAGAGCTTAGTCACCCATTTTTGTTGCTCTGGGGAGGAAATGCGTTGTTTCAGAAAATACTTGAGGCTTTGATGGTTTGTCTTAATTTGGAAACGTTGCCCCAATAGATAAGGGCGTCACAGATCAACGACATGTAGAATAGACAATGTTTCCTTTTCATAGATTGATTTGCCCAGATTTATTTCAGATAGTTGCTTGCTGGTAAAGGCCAGAGGCCGACCCTCTTGCATAAGGACAACACCAATTCCTTTCCCCGAGGCATCACATTCCAAGACAAAGGTCTTTGTGAAATCAGGAAGGGCCAGGACTGGAGTGGTGCAAATGGCCATCTTCAAGGTTTGAAAAGCTTGAGCAGCGGTTGGAGTCCAAGTGAAAGAGTTCTTTTTTAGGAGAGCAGTGAGAGGTGCTGCAATCTTTCCATAATTCTTAACAAACCTGCGATAATAACCTGTTAAGCCCAGAAATCCATGCAAGCTTTTGAGAGTCTTTGGGCGAAGCCAGTCTTGCATAGCTTCAATCTTTTTTAGATCCACCCTGACGCCATCCTTGCCAACCAGATGACCCAAGTATTCTACTTCTGAGGTGCCAAAAGAACATTTAGACTGTTTCAGGAAAAGTTGGTGCTGAGAGAGTAGATGGAGAACTCGATCCACATGAGCAAGATGGTCTGTCCAGGTTTTGCTATAGATGAGGATATCATCAAAGAAAACTAAGACAAAATGATGGAGAAAAGGATAGAAGACATGATTCATGAGGCTTTGGAAGGTGGAGGGGGCATTACACAAGCCAAAGGGCATGACCAAAAACTCATAGTGGCCCTCATGAGTTCTAAAGGCAGTCTTGGGAATGTATGCCTCTTTCATACGTATCTGGTGGTAGCCCGAACGAAGATCAAGTTTAGTAAAGAATTGGGCGCCACTCAATTCATCCAGGAGGTCATCAATGACAGGAATGAGAAATTTGTCTTTAATGGTAAGTTTGTTGAGGGCATGAAAGTCATGACACATTCGCCAAGAACCTTCTTTATTTAGGACCATGACCATAGGAGAAGAGTAGGGGCTCGTACTAGGGCGAATAGTCCCTGCATTAAGGAGTTCCTGGACCATTTTCTCAATTTCATTTTTTTGGGAAAAGGGGTGACGATATAGACGGATATTGGGAGGAAGGCTTCTGGGTACAAGGGGAATGGAATGATCATGAACACCACGGGAAGGAGGGAGTCCCTGGGGAGTGGAAAAGACCACTTGATGTTTAGAAAGGATGGCTTGGACGTCTTGCGGCACCGAGGGTGTTTCTGTTGCTTGTATGGCATGGAGTTGGGCAATAACACCAGAATGACCTTTTTTGAGCAACTTTTCAATGCAATGGGAACTGATGATCTCAGGTGAACCGACGATGATGCCTTGGAACTTATATTGGTGGCCCTCCTAGTCAAATTGCATGGTTAATTCCTTAAAATCCATGAGAATGGGACCCAAAGTCCTTAGCCAGTCTGCACCCAACACAATGTCACCACTGCCCATGTCGATAGAAAACATATGAGATTTCAGGTGGTAGTCACCAATTTGGAGACGCACATTTTCACAGGGTCCTCCACATTTCATGGAGCCACCATTGGCAATCATGATTTGGAAATTATTGATAGCATGGATGTAGCAATGAGTTTCTTGGGCAATGCGACGATGAATAAAATTATGGGTGCTTCCACTATCAACCAGAATGATGAACTTCCGATGCTTGATGTAACTGATTAACTTGAGGGTTTGGGGAGCGGAGAAGCCAGTGAGAGCATTGAGGGAAATGATCGGTTCTACTTCGGGAGGGTCTGAGGGAGGGGTTATGTCAGTGGTTTCAGGTGACTCAGACACAAGGGAGTTTCAACATCCTCTTCTGAAATATCCTTGGAGATGGCCATAAAAAGCTTTTGTTCCTTACACTTGTGGCCCGGGAAATATTTGTCATCACAATTATAACAAAGGCCTTTGAGTCGGTGTTCAGCCATTTCAACCTTGGTCAATTTTTGGATCTTTAGTGGAGCGGAGGGAGTAGTGGGATTTACTGGTTTAGGGCGAGGGATGAAGGAAGGTTTTCGGTTTTGAGAAGATACAACCTGTTGTGCTTCTTTAGCTCTTTTAGTAGCCTCCACCCAACTCTGAGGTCGAGCCATGAGGACATGGGCCCGAATGTCATCCTTGAGGCCACTGATAAAACACTCTCGAAAAAAGGCACCAGACATGCCCTCTGTCCGAAAAACCAGGCACTCAAAGGCAGCTATATAGTCTTCCACTGTTCCTGATTGTTTCAACTTTGTCAAATGGCCCAAATGGTTGGTGTCATTGTCAAAGCGTTCATAAAGCTTTGCCACAAAGTGTGTCCAAGCAATATACCCTTGACGAGAAGTTTTTCTCCATTGCCACCATTGCCAATGTTCTTGATCTAGATGGAGAACACCATACCGGAGTTTGGCCAAGTCATTTGTAATGCCGTAAAAAAGAAATAATGTTCCATTTGGGTTACCCAACCAGTGGGGTTTGAGCCATCAAATTTGGTCACATCCACCCGCGGAAGGCGTAGGTCACGTTGAAAGTGATGGTGCTGAAAATTATGGGAATGAGAGGAATGTTCACCTTCAGTATGTGGGGGTGAGTCAGAGGAAAGGTTATTTGTAGGGATATGAAACTTGGTGCAGAGTGACGAAAAGACAGATTCAAGCTGAGTGGTTAGGTCTTGTTTGATTTCCTCCATTGAGGACTGCATGGTTGTATTGATGGCGACAACATTGGCACTCAGTTGTTTCACTTCTTGTTGCGTCTCGATGAGACTATATTGGAAGACATTGAAGCGAGCTTCCAAGTCTTGGCTACGGGTATGGGCCATGAGGACGAGGGAATCGAAAAGGGGCGGGTGGGGTCAAAATTTTTGCCGAAAAATGATATGTATGAATGTGATAAGGGCAAAGAGATGAATCCAATGGAATAGGTTTCAAATAATGGTAAAAAAATTTCCAGACTTTTTTCTGTTTGTTTTTGTTTTGGTACACCTGCGGAGTTATACTCGGGTCTGAAGAATACTGCAGTGATGGAATGCCCAAATTCTTAACCAGGAAGTAATGTGTAGTTACTTGGCAACCCGAACACAGTTGTGCGGCAATAGATCTTGTCTGTTTTGATTTGTTTATGTTGTTGTCTCTGTAGTGTCCCCAAGGCCGAGCCCCGTTGTAAACCATGTTTTGAAAGGAATTGTAATTATGTTTTATAGGTTGGTGAGCCAAGTTTTGTATAACTGGTAGTCTTATGTGTTTGTTAGGCCAGGGAGCCTAAGTGTTGAAGGACAGGAGCCTGCTGATGTACTTGTATGTATGCAGAATGATTAATAAAATATAAACACCGCCAGGTGCAGACCGACCACAATGAATGAGTGAAGGGGGACTGAGCATCCACAGAGTGGGCAAGGAATTAGGGGCTGGAGGTGGGAAAAAGGGGCTAAGTGTTGAGCCTAGAGGGCTTAAGCCTTGGGAATAATATTTTAATATTATTCCAAAAGAGAAGTGCATTATATGTTTTAACCTAAGTCCTTTTGAAGGACATGGGATTTCCAAATGGTGCGAGGCACGCACGTTGCCGGAACGCATGCAGTCGCATGGGCGACAAGTGTCAACCCTGACCATGCAATAGAAAGCCGCGATGAGTCGTGTTGGGGGTTCTCTTCTCCATTTCGACTCAGGGACTGCCAGAAGGAACGGATCTGACCCCTGCAGAAACACCCTCGTACATCTTCTGAACCGTTTGAACCTGCGTTGACCCTTGCGTGGATTGTCTGTCACGCATTCCCGACACCAGAGCGTGAGTCTATCCTGGGCAGGGCGGATGGGAAACGACCATTCTGCCGGGGGGAGAACGAGAGAGCCTGTGTATGTCTCTGCAAACCCGTGTACACCCTCTGTGGGGAGAGCGGAGAAGACTGTGTTCAGTTGCTGAAAAGCCCGATTCATCCTCCCATTCTGCACCAGAGAATCTGTGTAAATTCCCTGCGGAAATTGCTTCTCACGCAATTCCGAAAATCAACACCGTGAGACCTTGCCGCCATTGCTGAGCTTGTTTGAGAAGTTTGAGTCTGTATTCCCGGTTGACTGTAGTGGTCATGCAGATATGGATTAGCGCGTGAGTTGCTGTCCAGTGCAGGTGGTAATTGTGCCTGTGTGTGATCTCTCTCTCGGTGAGGGAGGTGGATGTTGTTGGAAGAGGTTTCTTCCAGAGAGTGTCCAGCACCAACTTTAGGCTCTGAAACTTCCTGATCCGGCCTGTTGCTGAGACCCAGAGAGGGAGTTTAGCACCGATGGACTGTGCGTGTGAAGGTGTATACTCCCGGGCGGAACAGGCATGTGGGGAATGAGAGTCTGGTAGTAGTGGGCGTAAGATGGCATCTTTGGGAAGAACCTTTCCAAATACTTCTGTGCTGTTTCCCTGTAACCTCAGCCTAGCCTAGAATTCCTTGCCTTGGGGTGGAGCTCAGTCCCAGCGCGGGGGTGATCCACTGCTGAGTTGATGAGCAGTGTGGTCTAAGGCTGGGTGGTTCGTGGAAGGCCTGCACTTGGTTGGTGGATTTCACCACTGTTACAAGATAAGTGTTTAACTATGTTTTATCACATTTTATCAATATGCTTTGTATCTCTGTGTATTAAAATGATCATGCATTCTGCTGTGTATGTGGATTAATGTAATTGCCATGGAGTATTTATGTTAAAATGACTCTTATGCTTACTCTGAGAATAAACGTATTTCATTGCTTAAATGCATGCAATTATCAATGAATGAGAATGTGTTATTCCACGTAGTATCACTTACACGGTAGCCAAGGTGTGCTACAGATAAATCTGACTTAACTATCCAGTAGTTTGTAGCATCCCTGGGTAGATGAGCGGAAAGGGGTGTTACAGTCTCCAAGGGTTAGGTATTCAAGGGTTCTACAGAAAAGGGTTTGCCCTGTGCTAGAGCTCTTTCATATACGTGCGGGGTCCAACAGTAGTACTCGGCCCAATATCTTAGGGCACTAACTAAGGAGGATAGACTGTACCCTTAGCCGTACTACCCGACTACCCAGGTACTAGAGAGTATCTTCTCAAGTGCTGTTCTCGGTGGCACTATAGCAGTCAGGCGATCGATCGGTTTATCTAAAGAGGGCTTCAGGAAATCTAGGCTGATCCATACACAGGTGCTGTCTGATGCGCTACCACTCGAAGGGGTACCAACAGGAGTTACAAGGGTGGTCGAGAGATGTGAGCTTAAGAACCACTTGTATTTCTTGCGTGTATGAATCCCTCAACCGTGGGTTTATGCGCGTAACGACAGATCTTCGTGGCTTAAAGACGTCGGAATACGTCTCTACCCTGAAAAAAAATTTACCCACAATTTCTGCCAAGGAAAGTGCTCGATACCACTTGTAATATACCAGATATAAAAAGTATGTAGAACAGAAATAAAATGCTAGAAATGGCAGAATAACAGTAATATAACCAGAACAATCACCACAATAACACTGAAATGATATAAGAATAACAATAGAAATAGCTCTTTGATTCTGAGAGCAATGTTCATGGGTCTCTTCGAGGGGGTAATCTCCAGTCGAGCAGAGCTCTATTACAATAATCTCCAAGCTAGGGTTCTCATACTCTCGACTCCTATTTATACTAAATATGTCTATCAAAAGAAGCATCTAGAGGAAGATCCTTCTAGAAGCGGAAGCTTCTATTAGGTCTTCTTAAATTCGACTTATTCTATTTTATTGCAAGGCCTTATTAATATTGACCTTTATTACATCTTAATATATTGTTCTACCTATGTGCGGGTTATGACCCTAATAGGAACACTGAATTCTTAGAGAGCTTGATATAACTTTAATTATCACAATAAATCACCGCGGGATCCAACTCTTGATCAAACAATCCTGCAAGCAACTTGGGAAGCCAGATGGCCTCACAACTTGCATTACTGGCTGCCATATACTTTGCCTTTGCTAATCTAAGTGCCACGTAATTCTGCTTCTTGTTGAACCAAGATATCATTGATGATCCTGAGCTAAAGCAACGCCTTGAGGTGCTCTACTTGTCTATTGCACTCCTTGCCCAATATCAATCTGTATACCCCTGCAACTTCACTTCACCATCTCCAAGATATCTCAGACCATACTGCACTGTGCCCCTCAAGTATTTGAGCACATGTTTTGTTACTACCCAATGCTCCTGCCTTGGATCCACCATGAATTGCCTCAAGTTATTCACTGCAAAACCTATATTTGGCCTAGTGTTGACCAAATACATCAAGGAACCTATCGATTGCTTGTACAAAATATGATCCACCAACTCTGAACATTGAGTTGTCACCTTCTTCAGATTAGTGACCATGGGTGTGGCCATAGGTTTGTAGTGTTCCATCTTGTAAACCCCCATATTTTCTCCCTTGAAAATCTCGAGGGTTAAGAGCTAGCATGTTCATTTGTTGGCATTCAAAGATTTTCCCAGAGACAATTGTGTTTTGAGCCAAGGTTGTTTCACACTAGGTACAGGTACAGGATTGGTCAGGTAGTGTTCTTTATTTCAAAGACGGAAGTTTTCATAGGTTTTCATGGATAAAGAGAGATGTCTATACATAGTATATTTCCTACTTTTGAGGAGACAAAGATAGGAGGTCTGCATGGCAGTATTGATCACATATTCAGAGTCCTTGCGAGCTCACGATTCTAGTGAGCCTTTTCCGGACGACATGCGAGTAGTTTTCTATTTTTAGCAGGTGGAGTTCTAGGCCTCATATGACGATTCTGATCACATTCAGATTCCTCATTGAAAATTGAATCCGATGAGTATAACTTCATTGACATGCGACGAGATTCTATTTTTAGCAGTGTCTATTTTTAGACATACTTTATTTGGCAGTGGTCTCCTAGTGGTCTTGAACATATTTGGGGTTTTCCTATTTTTTAGGGTGACTACTATTTTTGGTATGTCTATTTTTAGCAGGGCTATATTTATTAGGGGTGGTTGCCATGCAGGGTGACATGTGGCAAGTTCAAGATTCCGACGTGGGAGTTTCATAGGGTGACAAATGGCCAACTTGGGCACTTTGCTTGAGGACATGTGGCACATGCGTTAAAGATGAGTTGGTACATGTGATAAATTTACGTGTTTGAGTTGACTAAAGATCAACTATCACTTTCTTACACGTAACTCCATTTTTCTGATGCATTATCCCTATTTTTTCTCATGCTCCCTATTCCTTATGCATATCTCCTTTTCCATGCATATTATTCCCTAAGTCATAGCACATTGTCTCATTTAATGCGTCTCCCTTTTCCCTATTTTCTAGCATTAATGCGCCTCCCCTTTTCCTTTTTTTCTAGTGTTAATGCGCCTCCCTTTTTCCTATTTTCTAGCCTCCACCTTTTCCTCTCCCTAATTTCTAACTCTCCGTAATTTCTAGCACATTGTTTTAATGTGCCTCCATTTACCCTATTATTTAGCATCCTTCTCTTCCCTAAATCTTAGCACATTCATTAATTAATGTGCCTCCCTCTCCCTATTTCCTAGCGCACTCCTTCTCTTATTTCTCCCTATTTATTAGCTCTAATTCCCTTATCTCCCTAATTCCATGCGCATATATCTTCCTCCACATGCATTTAACCTCCTTCATGCATTCACACGTGAGCTTTACACTCCCCTTTACTCCTTATTACTTAGCGCTAATTTCTAGCACATTGTATTAATGTGCCTCCATTTTCCCTATTATTTAACACCCGTCTCTTCCCTAAATCTTAGTGCATTCATTAATTAATGCACCTCCCTTTCCCTATTTCCTAGCATCTCCTCTTATTTCTCCCTATTTCCTAGCATCTTCTCTTATTTCTCCCTATTTCTTAGCTCTAATTCCCATATCTCTCTAATTCCATGCGCATATATCTTCCTCCACTTGAATTTAACCTCCTTCATGCATTCACACGTGAGCTTTAAACTCCCCTTTACTCCCTATTACTTAGTGCTAACTCCATTATCTACTCACACGCTAACTCCTTCATAGCTCCCTCATGCGCATTATCTCTTCCATACACCTCACCACTCTCCTTCCCATTCATGCACATGCTTTCTCCTAGGAACTAGCGCATGTAGCCAACTTATTTATTAATGTGCCTCCTTTTTTAAATTACTCCCTTGCATGCATTTCTCTCATTCCCATGCACTATCTTATCTTTTTTTTTTTTTGACGAAAACGGTTATGTTGCATTAAGCGGCATTCTGGCCAGCCAGAATCAAAAAGTTACAAATCTGAAGAAGATTGGTGACCTCTAACAGTGCTGCCAACCTTCTTGTGAATGTCTTGGGAGACCAATCCCCTCTGCTCCTTGAGCTAATTCGATGATATGACAAAGATTGCGTACATGAGTAAATTCTCACAAACTGTGAGCATAGCAAAAGACAGAAGAAAAGCATTATACCAAGGGGGCTGAAGTTTTCCCCTTAATGTAGGGGTCCAGCCTTTTCTGAGAACCTAAAGAAATGTTGGAGGCTGCCTCCTTTTCTCTGCGTGCTTTGTTGGTCCTTCGCCCTCGGGTTAGGGGTGGGGACGAGGCTGAATTGTCTTCAGGTTCAGAAGTTCCCCCAGAGTTGCTAGAGGGGACTGTAACAACCAGGCCTGCATGGGCAGAGGGTTCCGGATCTGAAGCCCGAACTTCTCTCGCTGCTACTGAATCTGGGGGGGTGGATTCCGGAAGGCTTTCGTCTGCTGGAGGATCTTCCTTGACTGCTGTTGCTTCTGGTTCTGGGGCTTCATCTTCCTTTASCGCATCAAAACTGTTTTTATTTTCTAGAGTTGCCTCTGCTGAATAMGTGSCYTTYGGGGCCTGGGCTTGTGGATCCTTTCGCTTTGACTGCCTTCGTCGGTTAGATACGGGCTGAAAATCATCTGCTTTGACTGGTCCCGGTTCCTCAGAGGCTTTGGGGCAGTTCCTTGCGAAGTGACCGTAAGCATGGCACCGGAGGCACTTAAAAGGGATCTGCTCGTAGTCCAGCTCTTGGATATGGCACCATTCCCCCAGGGAGAGCTTAATGGCTTTTGGAAGACCTTTCTCGAGGTTAACCTCAACACAAATGCGAGCGCAGGTATACTGGTCCCCTTTCGGCTCCGCGTTGTCCAGGAACCGCCCAAGCTTATTCCCAATGTCCTCCAGAGAACTTGGCCCCCAGAGATGCAAGGGAAGGTGAGGCAGCCTAACCCAAACAGGAGCTGCGGTGATCTCGACTTCGGGGTTGAAGTCAATAGTCCAGGGGGCTAAGAACAGTCCTCTCGACCCCATGAAATAGGGTCCAGATCTGAAAACTAGGTCACAGTCCTCTTTGGTCAAGAAACTGAAGACAAAAAAACCCCTGGCTACTGCGAACAGAGAAGCTGTTCCCTTTATCAACGGTTTCCAGCGATCTTCCATCCATGCCTCCACCGTTTTGGGGCTAGGCCATAACCCCGTAAACTTTCCGATGAGGGACTTTTCTGCTAGAAGGAGGGCAAGAGAGCAAGGCTGCTCTGGAGATAGTTCCAGAGAAGGGATCTCCTCCATCTTCTTAACAAACTTAGACGAGAGAGAAGGCTTGGATTTGGGTCCTGCCGAGCGGACTAACGCTTTGAATGCTTCCAAAGGGTCTTTGCCCCTCTCGGCATTCAGATCTGGGGCCATCGTAGCCGACCTCCAGCAACAAGAAGACCACCCGCATGCAAAAACGCGTATTCCCTTGACCGGCTGCTGTAAGAGGCCAAGACCACGCGCTGAAACACCCAGTCCACGCGTTGAAACACCGATCCGTTGTTACTCAGGCCACGCAGGAGAGGCCGATTCGCGGCTTTGTATGCACAGGGCGTCGAAAAGGGGGTCGCGGCCTTCAGACCTTCAAAACACCGCCCTTGAGTCAGATCCGTGTGCTGGCAGCGAGGGCATCCAAAACAAAGATCTGGAGCAGGAATTCGAGGTGCCGACCAAGCTAAACCTGGCCGCCGAGAGGGCCGAGGCTGCCTGTGCGCGCGGCTAGGGTTCCCTGGTAACTATGTTTTGAAATCCACATTTGTTATTTGCAAACATAAGCATCATTGGGTGAATAAAGGTGAGTGGGCTTGGTCCGGAAACGGTTAAACTCTCACGGCGAGCCACGCCCTCGCTCGGGATTGAGCACAGTACCTGTCCGTCTTAACGAGAGCGACCTTACCACTACGCCGCCTCCACTGACCTATCTTATCTTCTTATCTCATGCGCCCTCTGAATTTTAGCTCACGTGCTCTCCTATTCTTATCACACTTGTGCGCCCTCACTTTCCTATATAATGAGGCTCATTCTCATTGATAAGGTCGACTTTCTCTGAGCAACAACAATACTTTCTCTCTCTCTCTCTCTCATCATTCTTCCTTTTATTGTAGCTTCTACTCTGTGACTAAAGATAAGGTTGACTTTTCCTCAGTAGTAACTGTTATCGCACAAACTGTAGATCGTGTAGAGTCCTTTGCGATCCCAATCGATGGACAACAAACCAGGACCACAACCCACTGTCACCTCAGGAAGAGTCTCGGGTGACCCCTAAGGGAAGAGTACGGGTGGTCTAAGGAAGTCCTAAGGGTCACGATACAAAGCTTGGAAGGATAGGATAAAGCAAAGAGGTAGGAAGGAAAGGAAGAAAAGGCAAGGAGGATGGATGAGAAAGCCCCAAAACCCGTAAGGCTAAACAATCCAAGGTCAACCTAAGTGCTACAATCCTAAGCCTAAGTACAAGCCCTGCCAATTAAATGATTAAACAAGTGCCAAATTAATTATTTTCTTATGCAAGTAAGAAGTTAAAGGAATTTAACGAGTGATATCCAATGGACAACTAGTTACATTATCATCAACACAATCATTCATCATATGTCCATGGAATTTAACAAGTGATATCCAATGGACAACTAGTTACATTATCATCAACACAGTCATTCATCATATGTCCATGTAAGCACAAGAGAGAAAAAATGACTAAACACTTGAATTAATCGACATTAACATTATATCAGATCAAAAAAGATAAATAAAAAGTGGAAATGCAAGATCTAGATACCAACAATATTTCCACAATTTACCCAATTTATGCTAGTAATATAATGTAACATGTACCAGATCTGATATAAGTGTAAGACAACATTAAAATCAACAGTAAAAGTAAGTCCAAAGTTACTAATTAAACACTTAAAACAAGTCTAGAACAGTTAGTAATAAACTAGGAAAGTAAAGCTAGCAAACTAATCTACCAATTGGGTTTTAAGCTAAGCTAAAGTGAACTGAAATTTTCTGCGTTAAATCAGCCTTAAGGCTGTAGCATTCAATTAGGTACAGCAGAAAAGTAAATTACCAAAACAACAAACTAATTAGTCTAGGTGATAGATCTTTTGATTCTCTTTAATTTTGACTATTTACTTGCTAAATTTGACCAAATAGAACCTAAGATCTAGTTATCAAAGGTTTTGGAATACTTTATGAACATAAACCAGATCTGATTTGTCAATTTGCAGCAGTAATATCAGCCAAGAAAACTAATTTAAAACCCACAAATTAACCTCTAAAATCATCAAGAGTACTTAGGTAAAATTTAGAAGAAACTAGGATACAAAAAACTAGCTAAACTAGCCTATTAAGTTAGGGTTAGATGAACTAATCTGAATTGGTTTTTTCTGCAGTAAAAATCAACCTTATGGCTGTAGCATTCATTGAGGTACAACAGAAAATCTAACCATCAAAATCCAAAGCTATTATGCTAGATTTATTGATTTGCTAGAAGGCTTCAAATTTGACTATTTATTTGCTTAAATTGACCTAGGAAAATTCAAGATTTAGCTAATCTAGGGTTAATAACATAACTAGGGTAAACATTGCAGCAAAGAGAATGAAAGAAAGAGAGGTTGGAACCCCTCAAATGAGGCCGGCCAAGTGGGAAAAGGGGTTGCCCTAGTGGGGCGATTTCTTCTTTGTAGTCAAATCTCTGCCTTGGTGGAAAAACACACTTCCCAATGCACAATTTCACGTTCTCCGGTGCAAGATCAGTGCCTTAGTCTCTTTGGGTATGGAGTCAAAGCTTGGAGGAGAGGCTAGAAGGTCCCAAGAAACAAATCTCCCTCACAGGTTGTAGGGTTAGCTATCCTGCAAGAGGGTTAAAATCAACAAGACATCTAGCAAAAAATTCATAAGATGATAAAACCTGCAACAAAGTTGTTAGTCTTCTAGTATTTGCCACAAATTTTACCAATAAACTAGATCTAGGGTTGTAGAGATTAATCTATCCCCAAACTTAGTTTAAATCAAGCACATGAACAATATTAAATGCATAAATGGACAAATAAAACTAGAAGTCTCTCGCCCAATAACTTGAAGAAGAGTATACCAAGAGCATTTGCACATTAATTATCCATCCATGAGCATCCAAAATATTGCAATCATCCATCCGAGAGCAAATCGATTTATCCCAAGAGAACAAGAACACAAGTGTAGCGAAAATCTCTAGTGCAGAATGAGTAGTATTATTCCACTACAAGCAAGCATTGCAAAATGAAATCAAGTGAGGAGTATTTATAGATCCTCCTCAACTTGATTTTGTCCACATACTAACCCACTTTAGGGTTTTCTACCAAATTAAATTTAAAATAATAATAATATTTTAGGTAACTCACTTATAATTAATTTTTGACCATTTACAATAATTGACTTTGTAACAAATGGTCAAAAATAAATTCTTAGTGAGAAACTTAAATATAACTCACTTAATTATTAATTTTTGACCATTTAAAATAATTGACTTAGTCACAAACGGTCAAAAATAAATTCATAAAATAAATAAAAGTGGCTAATCCACCATAAAGTCATTAATGGCCTAGGAATACCAAAATGTTTTCAAAAATAACCTAGACAACTCACTTTATGACCACCTTTGACCATTTTTTATTTGAATTTTATTTTAAATAGTCAAAATACAAATAAAAGGTGAGTTTCTAGATTTAACTAACTCCCAAAAATAATAATAAAGGTGGAAAATCCACCTAGCAAGTCAAAATTGGCCTAGGAAGACCAAACGATCTCCATAATTAATGGATCTCCCCAAAAGGTGCTGCCCATGGCAAAAAATGCCCTCAATCCTCTCAAAAATGCAACTGGAGAAGAGTGGTGAGCCTCCTAAGGCTAGTGAATGCGTGGATCTAATCATCATGAAGCAAAATAAGTGGAGCGACCTCTTCTAAGTGGGAAAAATTATCATCAAAGCATATCGACCTCTGTAACATTTGTAATATGCCTGCAAAGCTGTAATAGAATGACACATGGCAAGGACCCGTAGGACAAAATAAGACATGTGCATCTACAAGAAAGCAAACCTGATAATCATAGTAAGATAAACCAATGTAATATAAAAGCCATTAATAGTTAGTCCATCACACTCCTCTATCCTAGTTGACAGAAGCTAAGAAAGTTATACTTTTTTCATAGTCAAGGTATGGGAAAATCATCAAGGAATCCCAGTAGGCTAAGTCACCCTAAGGTAGGGAGGTTGGTTCCCAAGAAATGAGTCTTCAAAGACACGGATGAATAATGGGGAAAAACATAGTAGGTTAACTTCGAAGGTGTTGGAAGTTCGACACATAGGGTCCGTAGTATCTCAATCAAGGGTGCCTTTGGGAATGTGCTACAACCATTGGTTCCTTTTATCCGCGAGGATCAAGTCCTATATTAGCTTTTTACCACGTCATCACATGGGGGAAATACCCCAGAGAATATGTAGCACTGTGGTGATATTTTCCATGTGTGACGACGTTATTTATTTTGTATTTTTCTTATGATTTTTCTTGTTCGTCTCGTGTTGAAAAACATGTGCTTAACTTGCTAAGAGACTGGACGAGTCTCTTAGCAGGTAACCATGGCTAGCTTTTGCTAGCCACCCCCTAGGGCTTTAGCCCATAGAAAGAGGAACAGTCCCGTCCTCGATCAAAACAACCAAACACTAGAAGTAGTGGGATATGAATATGTAAAGTGAAAAGTATGACACTGACTAATCCAAAAACACGACCTAGTGTGTACCCCAGCTTCCAAAAGGCTTCCTAACTTTCCCAAGAGACCAAGACAACCACCCAGGTATGGCCAGGGAAAAAGTATAACCAACAAGCTAATGTCTCATGACCAAGAGGAGTGATCTGCACTAATCTAGAAATGCCTCAAATATTAAATCGGTACTCACTATGGTTAGAGGCTTACCAACTTGTAGCATGTTCGTGGGATGTCCAGCAAGCTCGTCCAATGTCATGGTGTCATCCACTGCTCAGTTGCTGCCCAAAATATGCCCAAAAATAGAGGAGGGGTCCATGTTGGCCACCATTAAGTATTGCTCATCTGTCGGCATTCCATGTTTGCAACCTAGATGCCTCTAGATACCATCTCTGATATAGTTATTGACAAAAATGGGGATAATAGTAACAATACTTCTCTCTCTCATTCTACTTCTTATTTCTAGCTTCTAGTCTATGAATAAAGAGAAATACTTTTCTTGTTATGTACTTGTGTTTTGTGGTGCAAACAACCCCTTGGCAAGAGCAATAATAAAAATTTGGTGTGCTGGTATCAAATTGTTGAATCTTGTCAGTATCATATTGATGTTTATGCATTGATTAGTTTCTTTCGCATATTGTTGTTGTGTTTTCAACTTGATAATATCACATCTTCCCTTCTTTCTTTCCATTAAAATTACTTATGCTGCAAGGTTTTTCGTCCATTAAAATTTTAAATTGTGTTACTTACCCTTTGGTGGCGTAAACGTTATCCGATGTTGGGTCTAACTACGCTTGCATCGGCATATCAATCCTCAGCCAAAGACTTAAGGTGGTCTCACCTGAGATGCCATGAGAATCACAGAGACCATATGGTCTCATGTCGGTTATGAAGGACTAATTACAAATGAATCCATCCGATTTGGCATTTATACAATCCATTGCAATCTACTTAATGACTAACAATATGCAACAACAACACATCCATTCATTTGACACATGATCAACACATCATAAGACTAGAATCACCACAACTTTATTATCTTCATTCAACCATTCACAAACATACATTAAGCAACTCATCAATTGACAGCAACAGAGCCCTGTGCACTCATACATTTTCCCAGTGTTACATTACATAGCGCCGTGTGCTTTCTTTCAGACTCTGTAGATATTACAAACCCAAACTCAACTAGAGACATTACAAAACACATACTCAAAGCGAGCTCAAGGACATTGACCACAACCAACACTAGTTAACTAGTTGTGTAGCTAAAATGACTAACTCTCTTTCTGTCGTTTTTGCTCCCTTTTCTTTGCTTCTCGGCTCTGGCACTCTGTCACTTTCAGTTCTTCCCCACTCGCTCCTCTGACTGCCAGTCCCCCATGTTTTTGTCACCCACATGCATTCCACATAGCCTCTTTGGAGTCGTGACAATCTTAACTACTTTTCCAACTCATCTCCTTATTGCTCCATGATCTCTCGTGTTGCCTGAAGCAATCATTCAGGAAGATTTCTCGAAGTTTCTTTTTTTGATTCTGGCATGCATACAGTGTCTTCTTTAATTTCTAGCGTGCATCACAAAACTCGGATCGGTGCACATTGGCAGAACTTGAATTGGCGCGCATTAGCAAAACTTGAACTGACACGCGCGCACCTCTTGACACCTACTACATAGCTGCTTAGGTGTGCACACAAACTGGAATAGGAGCTCACAACTTCGTTTGTGCGCGCTCGCGCGATCTTTACCCAAAACGTTGGGTGCCAACAGGCCCCCACCACTATTATTTGGCTAGTCCTCGAGCCAAGTGCCTCATGGAGTGACCAATGCAGGAATTGAGTAAGAGCAAATCATCATCATCGTAGAACTAGAGCATCAAACCAAGCTGTGGTTGCAGTCAGGGTTGAGTAAGAGCAAATCATCTATCTAGGCTCTAGTTGCATCCAGACACAAGGCTTTGAATGAGTCGAGCAGTCCTCAAGGTAACCTATGGCTTTGGGCTTCATTCAACCAGATGCTCAAACTCTCTATCTTCGAGGGTTTCAATAGTGGTGAGTGAGAGATCTTTTTGAAGCACATCATCCAGAACCTGACCCCCTAACTGAACCAAGCGATACAACTAGAACTTGGCCCAATTACTCATTGACCTATGAGAAGTAGCTTCCGAGGAAGAGTTCCATCGGTAGAGACTGTCGTCATCCTCCAGTCTCGTTGACCCAACAGTAGAGGACGGAGGATGTGGACCTTCTAGCGCGGTGGAGAAGATAACTTGTAGACTTGGGCTATCTGCTTCAGCAAAGGTGACTATCCATGGCGATAGGCATACTAGCTTCGGGCTTAAAGAGTTGGCATACTGCCACAACTTCGAAGCACAGTTCAAGGAACTTTGTGGTAATAAGCTGTCTTGCTGGTGAATAAGAGGGTGGGACCTCTGTCTAGTAGTTGAATTCGAATTGTCAATCGTCGCGAGAACTAGATTGTGGGCTCTCGGGCTACTTGGTCAGATTGGTAATTAGACGCCACTGAAAGTCTGCAGAGTCGAGCCATGAAAGGGAACCTTGAAAGGGAGATGGTAAGATCAATGGAGAATTGAGGGAAGTGCAAGCTAGAATGAAACAAGGAGCCGGTCGATGTGAATGATCGGGGAAGAACTACGGAGCCATGGAGAAACACAACAAGTGAGTAGATAACGGTTCAGATCCGCCGTATTGGTGATGTGCCTTTTAAAATGTGGCGTCATAACTACTTACGTACGAGGGTGGTGTATGATATGGCCGAACTAGATTGCTTGACCTTTCAATGTAATGTAGTGCCAGGAAGCTCAGCCATGTCTCGTGTGAATCCCCTACCAGAGCCCCTAGAGCCAGTATAGTACCCTTGTATGTGAGCCATAACTTCGACCCGAATTGGAAATCTTGGGAATTTGCAAAGCTGCCAATATATCTAGTCTGCCTATGTGACTGGAGTGTATTCTGTGCTGCCAAAAAGGTGAATTATGCCGACTATGTACTTTTCTACCTGCTGTACATCCTACTCTAAGTTTATCCTATCGGAATGCTAGGTTGGATAAGTGTGTAGCTAAATGATAGGTGACCTCTGCGGGCCATAGTACACCTTCAACCTACTTCCATTGACAAGTCCCTTGAATAACTGTCCTTGCAATGTAGTCAGCATGGCTGCATCGACTTCGTTGATGTAAACCAGGCGGAAGGGGCCCAACCAGTGCATACATAACTTATCGAGGTGTTGTAAATATTTGTTGTCATATAACCACACCAAAGAATCTGGTTGCAGGATTTTGTGGTGGATGTTGCGATCATGCCATGCCTTTTGTCTTTGCTTTTCGACCACCTCGCTGAATCCTGCACTAGACGATCCTCTTCTAGCTCCATTAGGTCATCTAACCTGTGCCAAAGTGACTGTTCATCTATCATGTGAGTAGCTATAGAAATACGTAGGTTGGGAACAATAAACTTGAGCGACATGACTGCTTCTTTGTCGTAGACCAATCTGAATGGGGTGTGCTTCGTTAGCCTTTTGCAGGTTGGTTGATATGCCCATAACACTGCGGGGATCCACTGATCCCAGTCATCACGCTGCACATTACAAACTTTGGTTAAAGCATGTTCTAAAATCTTATTGAAAGCTTCAACCGTACTATTAGCTTGAGGATGATAGGGAGTGCTCTTTTGGTGGTGGATCATGAACTCTTGAGTGAGTTCCCTAATGGTCTTGTTCGCTCATCAACACCTTTAGACACCCGAACCTGGTAATCACATTCACAAAATGAATCGCATCGCTGTTTTTGCTGTACAATCCTTAATTGGCGCGGCTTTGACCCATCTTGTCAAATATTCAGTGCCAATAATGATATACCACACACCCGTCCAACGTGTGGGAGGATTGATCAGGCCCACAAAATCAATGACCCACTTCTCAAATGGTTCCATTGCTGTAACTGGAAACAAAGGGAGCTCATCTCTACGAAAAGGCTTTCCGATCCATTGACATACGTTGCAGGGTTTACAATAATCCTTAGCGTCGACGAAAAGTGAGGGCCACCAAAGCCTTGCGCAGAAAACTTTTCGCGCAGTGGCCTTCCCAACATTGTGCCCTCCTGTAATTCCCTCATGTGCTTCATACAAAATGGGGTCCCGTTCATGCTCTAAGGCACATCGGTGCAAAATGGCATCAACTCCCAGCTTATACAGTTGTCCAACAATCCACTGATAATCGACACTATGGGTCACCAGTTGACGACGTTGGGCCGGAGTATACCCCATTGGAGCATGTCCCAACGTGAGAAATTCAACGATCTCAACTAATTGATCAGGAACTGCTTCAACACGGAAGAGTTGCGCATCAGGGAGTTCATCATCTAGACTGTGACTAGCTTCTCGAGACTCTATCCTTGATAGGTGATCTGGTCCAACATTATATTTCCCTAGTTTGACAACTACTTCAAACTCGAATTCTTGAAAGAGCAACAACTAATGGCATATTCTCCCTCCCAACACTGGCTTGTTGACCAAATACTTGAGTACAAAATGGTCGATGAAGATTTAAAAGGGATCCACCAACAAGTAACGACGAAACTTCTGCAAGCATATACCATAACGAGGCCCTTGCGCTTGGTTGTTGTATAATTCTTTCGGCATTGGACAATTTGCGATTGGCAAAGTAGATCGGGTGATCAATATTCCCTTCGCCCGGCTGCGCAAGAATTGCTCGCAATGCAATGGACGAAGCATCTACCTGAACATGTAAGAGCTTAGACCAATTGGGAAAAACCGAGATCCACACAATGACTAGTTTCTCCTTTAGAGTGTCCGGGGCTTCCTGGCATTCTTGTGTCCAAATGTACTTGGTATCTTTGCGCAATAGCTTCTTTAAAGGGGCTGCAATTTTTTGTTGATGTTTTGGTAGCTACGGGAGGTACTTTCTCTCCTGGATGACCTTTCTTAGATGAGAAGAAGATTCCGGAAGCAAGAGAACCGTTGAACAGATGTGGAAATACCCTAGAAGAGAAGTCGACCTAGAAGAATAAAGAATAAAGAAGTGACACCTTCGTAGAAGAGAAGTCAACCCAGTGAAGAGGACATGAAGGCTATAAATAGGAGGTGCTTTAGCTCATTTGGACACACTCACTCACACTCTCTCATCTACACAGAAGTAAGGCGCAAGTCTGAGGAAGGGTGATGCTGCAGTTGCAGTGACAAAGATTCTTCTTGTTCAGTCTTTCTGGTATTTCTCTCTTGTGTGCTACCCTTCGACAAGATGTGCTATCTTGGTATTGTGTTGCTGCTGCAGCTGGATTGGTATTTCTGGTTGTACCTTGAGCTAGCCTTTGTGCTAGGGTTTATCTGTTGGTTCATGATTGGACTTGCTTTGTGAATGGAATCTGTCTAAGAAAGGTTGCTGTGTTTTTCCCCCATTTGGGGTTTTCTCGGGATAAATCTCTTGTGTTCTTTTGTCTCTTGTTTATGCTGCTATTGCTTAGTACATGATATATATAAGTTAATGGTAAAGAAGTAAAAGAACATTGGTAACTCTAATGCTCTTTAAATAACGAAAATCTAACATGGTATTAGAGTTGGTTACCTTCAGAACAGTTTGACCACTGGAAGGAAGATCGTTGCAGTAGTACCTTGCCGCGACAATACTTTGTCAAGCTTGTTGAGCACTATCCCAAGGTTGTTGGGGATAATTATTTCACATAGCAGTGCGCCCTACCCTAGCTCACCCCCTGAAACCCTCAACATGCAGTTTGGTAAAGTTTGAAAAATTGAGGTTTTTTAGTGCTAGGGTTCCACCAAGCGAAAAATGTCAACCAACATGAGAGTTGAAGATAGATTGGATGGAGCAGATAACTTCAGATCCTGGAAGCACAAAGTTCACCTCATTCTAGAAGAGAATGAGTTATTAGATCATATCAAGCAGATACTTCCAGAACCAGAAGAAGAAGACGCCAAAGCAAAGTTCAGGAAGAATGAGGTCAAGGCCAAGAGGATCTTGACAGACTCAATAAAGGATCATCTGATACCTAATGTATCAGAAATGAAGACACCGAAGGAAATGTTTGATGCCCTAACCAAACTTTATGAAAGTAAGAATACGAGTCGAAAGCTTACTCTAAGGCATCAACTCAGAAACGTGACAATGAACAAGTCAGAAACAATAGCCAACTATTTTATGAGGATCTCACAGATCAAGGACCAGTTAGCAACCAATGGATATCCGGTAGAAGACGCTGAACTCGTGACTACTACACTCAATGGATTTCCCTCCTCCTGGGATCCATTGGTTCAAGGGATTTGTGCCAGAAGCAAATTGCCCAAGTTCAACAAACTATGGGCAGACTGGACCCAAGAGGAATCCAGGTTGATATCCAAATCACAGAAGACTAATGATGATGAAAATCAAGTACTTGCTGCCCAAGTGAAGAAGAGAAAGGAAAAGGAAGAAGGCAGCTTGAAGAAGTCTAAGAAACCACGCCACAGGAAGGATGCGTCAAATATCAGATGCTACACCTGAAAGAAGATGGGATGCTATGCCTCACAATGCCCTCATAAACATGAAAAGGGAAAGAAGAAGAAGCACCATGCACATACAACAGAAGCTGAAGACAAAAGTCAAAGGATGAAGAATTCGTATTTGTTTCAGCACTCACAGGAACCATCACTCAAGGGACTGACACTTGGCTCATAGATAGCAATGCTTCCAAGCACATGACCGGATCCATAAATTCTCTTTCAAATATGACAAAAAAGAGCTCATCCCTTCAAGTGGAGCTTGGGGACGATTCCAAGCATGTAGTCAAAGGTGTTGGAGAAGCCTCCCTATAACTTGACTTAGGTAACCGTCTTTTAATTAAAGATATTTTGTTTGTATAGAAGATAAAGGCTTTAGAGCAACTTTTGTGGATGGCCAAGTTCTTCTGTGGCCCAAGAATTCAAGCATTGATAAAGCTACTTTGATTGGTGTCCAAGAGGGAGGACTATATAAATTGAAGGGACACGAAGAACATGCCCTTGTACACAACAATGTTAGCTCAAGTGAGCTATGGCACTGAAGACTTGCTCACATAAACTATAGAGCACTACCGATATTGAGCATGATGGTTACAGGTCTACTCGACATTCCGGTAGAACGTGGAGTATGCAAAGGTTGCACACTTGGCAAGAATGTCGAGGGAAGTTTTTCTAGCAGCGACAACAAGTCCAAGGGTATCTTGGATATCATACACTCCATTGTATGCAAACATATGACGGTGCCATCTTTAGGCAACTTTGTATACTATGTCTTATTCATAGATGACTATTCTCGAAAGACATAGATCTACTTCTTGAAAACAAAAGATGATGTCTTCAACAAGTTTCAAGAATTCAAGGCTTTAATTGAAAATCTCTCTGAAAGGAAGATTAAAGTCTTGAGATTGATAATGGATGTGAGTAAATCTCAAAGGAGTTTAAAGACTTTTGAAGAGAAGCAGGGATTAAGAGGGAGCTAACAACTCCCTACAACCCCCAACAGAATGGGGTTCCAGAAAGAAAGAATGGATCCATTGTAGAAGCAACAAAAGTGATGATCCATGACCAGGGCCTACCCATGCACTTATGGGTAGAAGCTTCTAGTACAACTGTGTATGTCCAGAATAGAAGTCCTCACAAGATATTGGGGAACGAGACACCTGAAGAGGTGTTCACTGGAAAGAAACCAGAAATTAGTCACTCGAGGATTTTTGGTTGTCCAGTATTTATACATGTTCCAAAGGGGAAGAGAACGAAGCTGGAACCTTCAAGAAAGAAGGGCACATTTGTTGGATACAGTGAGACTTCGAAGGCTTACATAATATACATTCCCGGGAAGACACAGATTGAGATCAGCCGTGATGTAACATTTGATGAAGATGAAGCCTTCAAAAGATCAAGGGAGTCTTACATGGATGAGGACCGAGAGGAGCAGGAGGCTCCAAGGGAAGCAGTTGTGGAAGACTCTACACCTGAGGTGTTGATATTATGGTAGCTGCGGGAGGTATTAACCTCCATGTGTAACCTTTGACTAGAATAGAATATTCCGGAAGCCAGAGAAATCCTAAACAGATGTGTAAAAACCATAGAAGACAAATCAACTCAGTAAAATAATTAATATTAAAGTATTAGCTTCTAGAAGGACAAGTCGGCCCAGACAAGTGACAAGAACCACTATAAATAGGAGGCGCTTGAGCTCATTTGTACACACTTCACTCACTCTCTCAGTAAAGTATAACGCAAGTTTGGAGCTGCAGTTGCAAGAAAGGAAGGTGCATCTTCTGGGGTGATTCTTGGTCTCTCTCTCTAGCGCTATCTAGCCTAAGATATGTGCCCTACCTTCTAGTATCTCTTGGTGGTATTCTTGGTGACATCTTGGAGTATATTGGTGGATTTCTTGAAGGTGCAAATTTGGGAAAGAAATGCAACTGCAATTGCTGCAGTTGAGTATTGTTCTTGTTCTGTGGTTGTGGGACTCTCTCTCTCTTGTGCGCTATCCTTGGAGAAGGTGCACTCTCCTTGTATTGTGTTGCTGCTGTAGTTAGATGGTGTTTTCTGGTTCCATCTCGTACTACTGCTGCAGCTAGGGTTTATCTATTGGTTCTAGTGTGGCTTTCCGAAATCATTCTATCAAGCAAAGGTTAAGGTGCTCGGGGGTGGTTGCATGCCTATGGTTGGGTGACAATAGTGATATTGTCTATGGTTAAAATGAGCACATCGAATATTTTAACATGAGGAACCCATTCGAGAAGTTCACAATGAGATGGTAGAGTCGAAGAGACCTGTAGATCCACCTAGAGAAGCTACATTCAACAGAAAGAGACTAGCTTGGCTTCGGAACACCTTGCAGGAAGCTAAAGGACATGTAGCTCCCAAAGGCTCCTTTAGAGAGAGCAAGAGACCACATAAGTTTTCCAGTTACGTGGCACTGATGAGCAACATCATTGATTCAAAGCCTTCCACCTTTGAAGAAGCTGTTGAGAAGCAGGAATGGAAGGATGCCATCATGGAGGAGTATCAGTCCATCATGAAGAATGATGTGTGGGAGGTGGTTCTGAGACCAGAAGGGAAGTCGGTAGTGACTTCTAAATGGATCTACAAGATCAAACATGCTACATACGACAACATAAAGAAGTACAAGGCAAGATTTGTGGCTAGAGGATTTTCCCAGAGAGAGGGAAAAGACTACGATGAGACATTTGCTCCTGTAGCAAAGTAAACTTCCATTAGATCGATTATTGCGATTGCTTCCGCAATGGGATGAAAATTACACCAGATGGATGTCAAGACTGCTTTCTTGAACGGTGTAATAGAGGAAGAAGTGTACATAGAGCATCCATAAGGTTTTGTAATCCATGGGAAAGAGTCCCATGTTTGCAGATTGAAGAAGGCCTTGTACGGATTGAAGCAGGCACACAGGGCATGGTATGCCAGGATAGATAGCTACTTGATGAGCTTGGGATTTACCAAGAGTGATGCGGATCCCAACCTTTACTATAAGGTTGAGAATGGTTGTCCGCTAATCTTGGTTTTATATGTGGATGACCTGTTTCTAACAGGCGATGAGAAAGCTCATAGTTGGGTGCAAGAGGGAGCTCACTTCAGAGTTTGAGATGAAGGATCTAGGTCTGATGCATTACTTCTTGGGATTGGAGGTGTGGCAGAGATCAGATGAGATTTTCCTTAGCCAAGGAAAATATACTGTTGAGATCCTGCAAAGATTCGGGATGATGGAATGCAAGTCCATGGCCACACCCATGACGATAAATCTGAAGCTTCTAAGTGATTCATCTTCAGATTTGGTGGATCCCGCGATGTACAGACAATTTATTGGATCCTTGATGTACCTGGTTAACACCAGGCCAGACATATGTTTTGTAGTGAATGCCTTGAGTTAGTACATGGTTGAACCTAAACATGTACATTGGATGGCAGCAAAACATATGTTGAGGTACCTACGTGGTACGATTGGATATGGATTGAGATATGTCTCGGGTGGAGATGTGAAGCTGCAGGGATATACAAACTTTGACTGGGCAAGGAGTGCAGTGGATAGGAAGAGTACTTCCGGATGCTGCTTTAGTCTGGTATCGGGTATGATCTCATGGTTGAGCAGGAAGCAGACATCAGTGGCACTCAGTACAATAGAGGCAGAGTATATTGCAACTAGTGTGGCTTCGGAAGTTACTTGCAGGGATATTTGATCTAAAATTGGAGCAAACTTTGATACATTATGACAATCAAAGTTGTCTAAGGCTTTCAGAGAACCCTATCTTTCATGACAAGTAAAAGCACATAGAGATCAAATATCATTACATCCGAGAGATGATGCAGAGAGGATCTATAGAGCTCTAGAACATATCCATGGATGAGCAGATAACAAACATTCTCACCAAGCCTCTGTCTAGAGTGAAGTATGAGTACTTCAGAGACAAGCTTGGTGTGATGCAGAATGTCCACCCTCGTTGAGAGGGAGGTGTGTTACTTCTCCTCCTGTCGGCTAACCCGTCTGGCCAAGGGTTTCCTAGATCAATCATGTGAGGTGACTAAGGGGTTAATGCATTGGCGGACATGATGAGAGAAGAAACATCACACGCATAGTCGTGAGGACTATGGGAGTAGCTTCGTGCTACTGGATGAGACTATAACTATGGCCGATGACATTGTAGTAGCTGTGTGCTACTAGCTGATTGCTGCATAGTTATAGAGACATCGACTATGACTATGGCTGATGGCATGGTAGTAGCTGTGTGCTACTAGTTGATTGCTGCATAGTTATATACTATGACTATGGCTGATGGCATTGTAGTAGCTGTGTGCTACTAGCTGATTGCTGCATAGTCATAGGGACTGCAGACTATGATTATGGCTGATGGCATGGTAGTAGCTGTGTGCTATTAGTTGATTACTGCATAGTTATAGACTATGACTATAGCTGATGGCATTGTAGTAGTTGTGTGCTACTTGCTAATTGCTTTACAGTCATAGGGACTGCAGACTATGATTATGGCTAATGGCATGGTAGTAGCTGTGTGCTACTAGTTGATTGCTACATAATCATAGAGACTGCTAGACTGCATGGTGGTAGCTTGTGTAGCTATCAGTTGATTGCAGAATAAACACTGTCTCTCGACAGTAGCTGTGTGCTACTTGGAGTGGTTGTGAACCACTGGATAGTAGTTGTGTACTACTATGGATCGACACAGTCGTGTTCTACTGGATGGCATTGTAGTAGCTGTGCGCTACTAGTTGATTGCCATGGAGACTACTGGTTCACATTGGGAGTAGTTGTGTGCTACTTGATTGTAGAGACTGTGACAGATGATTCAAGCTACTGATGACATTGTGGTAGTTGTTTGCTATCAACTGATTGCAGAGTAGTCAATGGACTACTAGATGAAGACATCGTGAAAGATACCTCCCTAGCTAAGAGGGAGTGTTGATGTTTTGGTAGTTGTGGGAGGTACTTTCCCTCCTGGATGACCTTTCTTAGACGAGAAGAAGATTCTGGAAGCAAGAGAACCATTGAACAGATGTGCAAATACCCTAGAAGAGAAGTTCGCCCAGAAGAATAAAGAGTAAAGAAGTGACACCTTCCCAGAAGAGAAGTCGGCCTAGTGAAGAGGACAAGAAGGCTATAAATAGGAGGCGCCTTAGCTCATTTGGACACACTCACTCACACTCTCTCATCTACACAGAAGTAAGGCGCAAGTCTGAGGAAGGGTGACATAGCAACTGTAGTGACAAAGATCCTTCTTGTTTAGTGTTTCTGGTATTTCTCTCTTGTGTGCTACCCTTGGAAAAGGTGCGCTATCTTGGTATTGTGTTGCTGCTGCAATTGGGGTGGTATTTCTGGTTGTACCTTGAGCTAGCCTTTGTGCTAGGGTTTATTTGTTGGTTCATGATTGGACTTGCTTTGTGAACGAAATCTGTTTAAGAAAGGTTGCTGGGTTTTTCCCAGGATAAATCTCGTGTTCTTTTGTCTCTTGTTTATGCTTCTATTGCTCAATACATGATATATATAAGTTAATGGTAAAGAAGTAAAAGAACATTGGTAACTCTCATGGTTTGTAAATAAAGAAAATCTAACATTTTCGCATAGCTTTGAATGAACCAATGGTAATATCCAATATGACCTAATGTGGTGCACAACTCGCGAACCGAAGTGAGGGCCACCATATCCAATATGGCAACAATCTTAGCTTGGTCGACTAACAATCCATCCTTG
>ML810071.1:179054-215465 GCA_009831015.1 Picea engelmannii
CAAAAATTAGGAATCAGGGAATTGGAACCCTAACCCTAATTTATATATATTTATGTTTTTTTAAATTCATTTTTCCTAAATCACTAGCTATAGCTATAAATTTGCTGAAATCTGAATTAAATATGAAATCCGCCACAATTCTGTCACCAGAAATGGATCCAATTTCAGGAAACAGATGTGATGCCAAAAAAAGAAAAAGTTGAAGAATCTTAGATTACAATTCTGGGAAGATTCCGGTGTGGGTACGGGGTGCTCTAAGGTGAATCTGGTAACTATGGAAGTGGCTGAGCATAACAATAGGGCACTCATGGAAATGACCTATTGTATTCTTCATTCTCAGAATATGAAGTTATCTTTTTGTGGAAATGTCGTTGTTTTTGCAACATACATCATCAATCGCACCCCTACATGTGCAATGACTAGTATGACTCCTTATGAGCGTTGCATAGGCATGAGCCTTCTATCTCACACTTTTGTATCTTTGGATCAGATATCTAGGTCCACCCACCTCATTAAAGGTGAGATATATCCTCACAAATCTTTCTTTGGCTACAATGAGACTTTTTATGGGTATCATTTCTATGACCCCACGTCTCACCAGGTGACTAAACATCATGATGTTATCTTTGATGAACTTGTTCCTCATGGTCCAATAGAATTTCTTCTGTCACTTCTTGCTAGTAATGATTTTAGTGATGGTTCTTTGCATGTATCCATGGATCATGTCACTTCTCCTCTTGCTGGGTCACTTGTTGATGATTCCCAGCTAGTTGTAGTGGACGTTTACTCATCTCCATTTGATGTTAGTCCACCTATATGTACTTCAAGTACTTCAACTACAATTGTGGGACAGTCTATTGGGACCCTTTCTTCTTATGGTCCCTCCTCTCTCCTGGATGTATCTTCCAGTCATCTATTTTCAGATGAGGTTACTACCACCCCAAATGTGCAGCCTAGTGATGCTTCTCCATTTGGTGATGCTCAGTTTAGTGACACTTTCCACTTGGATGCACAATTGTTGGATGACGATGACGGCGATGATCCTACTCATTCATTGTTCTCGTCTATGCTTGATTGGGCCGTTGCCACTATCACTGATGTTGTTGATTTTCTTGTAGGTCCTTCCACACAACACACAGAGTCGCCCCCATAGTTGCCCTTATTTTAGTTGGCCCTCCTTTTCTTGACAAATGCTAGTTTGCTCCGCTGAAGATTCTTTGCAGTACAATCAATTCCAATGAAGATTGTGAAGGTTTTCTCCACAAGTAGTATGGCATTTGATGACCCCCAACTCATCATTACTGGCGGGGGGGTGGGGGTGGTAYTGTGATGCATATTGTGATTATTTGTGGATGTAATGCCTTCTCTGTGGCCCCTTGTTCAACTTAATGTTTTTTTTGGGATTATGGTTAATCTTCACTTGAGGCCATGTGTCGATGCTCTAATTGATGTATTGGTGGCTTTATCGAGCCTACATATGGGTAATATGTGTAATTAACCCAGTTTATTGTATTTTTTGTATATTTGACTAGGTCGGCTTAGTCACCCTCTTGTGGCTAGCGCCCTAAACTCTAAAGGATGTGTATAAATAAAACACATTCATTTTTAATTCATCCACTCAAATTATTATCTGATAAAGGTCCAAGGGTAATCTTCTTCTAGTACGCTTCTCTTGTTCATGTTTTTGGGTATTGCACCAATCTCTCGTGTTCATCATTTAAGTGCTGTTTCTTTTCTGCTGTATTTTTCGCATGGCTAAATTCGCGTTTATTGGAGATTTCACCTTAGATGATCTCAACAAAAAACACCCCTAAAATGACATGAAGTGGAACAATAAATACAACAGCAGAATGGAATGAAATGTGATAAACATAGGTGTACAAGTACGTTACTCCATAAAGGAAAAAACTACAAAGTGAAGGAGAGCCAGTGAAGATGCAGCGACCATAAGGGGAG
The DNA here is from genome assembly GCA_009831015.1 of Picea engelmannii. Taxonomy (NCBI): domain Eukaryota; kingdom Viridiplantae; phylum Streptophyta; class Pinopsida; order Pinales; family Pinaceae; genus Picea; species Picea engelmannii. Next base: position 181,011 of record ML810071.1, read on the forward strand.
GAGGGAGTTAGCCTTCCTCATTATCCGAGTCAATGTTTCAAATGTCAACACAGTGCCTATCAAATAGCATACCTCTCTCCAAAGCTAGCGTACCAAGCAGAAAGTCCATACAATAACCAAGCATAAAGTCCAACCATAACCAAAGACCAAGTCACCACTGCAGCAACTGCAACTCTCCTCCAGTCATGCGCACCACTTGTCCTTATGCAGTTCTGAGAGTGAGTGTGGAAAATGAGCTCTAGCGCCCTCTTATTTATAGTCCTCCAAGTGACCTAACTGGGTCGACTTCTACTTTTGGAGGATAATAATTTAATATGAATTATTATCTTGAGCCGACTTGTCTTCTAAGGTTATTTCCTAACCTTCTAGGGTTTCTCTTGCTTCCCAAAATATTCTAGTCTCGTCAAAGGTTATACATAGAGGTTAATACCTCCTGCAGCTACCGTAATATCAACACTCCCTTCTAGCTAGGGTGGTATTAAAGGCAATGGTCTTGAGCACAAACAAGCCATTCAATCGGTAGCATCATCATAGCCACACATGCTATCTCACGATCAAATCACGAGCACCAACATCACTATCTAACTAGATAGTCTACATGGCAATCAAAACAATGCCATCCAATAGAACACAACTGTGTCTGTTCATAGTAGTATACAACTACTATCCAGTGGTACACAACCACTCTTAGTAGCACACAACTACTAACCAATGACGCATGGTCACTACTAGTGGATCACATCCACCACAGTAGCATACAACTATTGTCCAGAGACATACAGTCTCCAATCATATCATCTGATATTAACAATGTCATGATACAAACTGAGTCATTTGGGCCATTCTTCCACTCACATCTGTGAGATCTGGAAGAGCATCCGCCCTCGAAAAGTTAAACCTCATCCATGGGCTGTCTGGACTATTCTTCCCAAGCATAGAAGAATTACTGTCCCCGATTGCTGAACTTGGACCATTCAACCTAATTGGGCCATTCTTTCGGTACGATTCACAGTGCAACCTGGAGAGAATGAGTCTGTCCTAGGGAATGACTGTCCCTGATTGCTAAACCTGGACCATTCAACCTAACTGGGCCATTCTTCCGGCATGATTCATAGTGCAGCCTGGAGAGAATGAGTCCGACCTAGGGAATGACTGTCCCCGATTGCTGAACCTGGAACATTCAACCTAACTGGGCCATTCTTCCGGCACGATTCACAGTGCAACCTGGAGACAATGAGTCTGCCCTAGGGAATGACTGTCTAGACCATTTCCTACGGAAATGACTGTCCGGACCATTTCCTACGAAAATGACTGTCATGCACCACTCTCCTACATCGGACCATTCTTCGAAACTGTTCACAACTGTGAACTTCGAAAGAATAACTGCCCGGAGAGGCGGACTATTCTGCTTGACCACTTCTCAGAGTGACTGCCAAGGAGAATGACTGTCCTAGGCCATTCCCCCACACTGGCCATGTTATCGCACAATTTGTACTTGCCCAAAGCCCAAGGTAAGTGAGGCAAGATTGGCGTAACAAGGGGGTGACCTATCACTGTCACCTTAATAGGAGACCCCTTTCTGTTTAGGAGTATATCAAGATTACCCCAAGGGAGATGTCCCCAGTGACCTAAATGGCTGATAAGACTAAGGCAAGGATGCAAGAATACCCCCCTCTCACTGGTCACTCAAGTCAAAAGGTTCTTTAGGTCTTTAAGGGATGAAGCAATAGCAAAGATGAAGTGTACCTGCCCAGAACAAGACAACAAAGAAAAATATTGCAACTTTCAAGTACAAATTGATGTTAGTGCTTCATAAGACCATGAACTTTCGAAAACTAAGCTAGCTAATATAAAATTGCAGAAATACAACAGTTTACAACAGCAATAAGTATTTTATAACAGCTGCAAAAAATATGCCTTGGAATTGCTTAAAAGGACAAGAAAAGGTAGCTTTAACTAGGCAACATAATGATCAATTGTCACAAGCAATTTTGGCAATGTCTAGCTAGCATTTAATGTCAATTTTGCAGAGACTTTGCTGCAGTTAGATGGCTGTAAAAATCTTTTGTAACAACAAGAAGTATTAGTGTTCAGAATTGCAAGAAAACATCATGTAAACTTAGCATTTATCAACTAGATTGTTTGACAATTATCACAAGCAATTTCCGAGTGAGTTAGATGCAAGTTATGTATGTGTATGCAGCAAATTAATGTAGATTAGTATGGCTGTAGCAGTGATTTGCAACAACAAGAAGTTAACTAGTGAATTAGTCTAGTTTAGGGTTAGTAGAAGTTAGTAAAAGCTTCAAGGAAGGGAGTTTGAGTGTTTGTTTGATCAATCATTCACTAAAGCAAGTGGACTAGTGCCTTTATGGGGTAATGGAGTCAATAGGTGACGGATTTCTCTTGGAACTAGTAACAACAATGATTATACTTGTCTAAGTGAAGAAAGGATCTTAGAAGAGTTAGCACTTTAAGTCTTCTAGGATCCAAACTTTAAGGGGATGAGCTACTAGAGAGTCGAAACTCCTAGGCCCTAGCGTCTTCCTCCTCCTTAGACTATTAAAAGAAATTAAGAGCAACAATAACTAGACAAGGGCTTCTAAAGTGCTAATATTTTAGGGCTTTAGAAGTTTATCTAGGTCAAATCAGTTTACTAAAGTCTAGCAAATGAAGAGCAAAGAAGTAGTATTTTAAGTCCTTTACTCCTAGGGTTTTTCAAGCAAGCAATTTCATAATATTTAACATGAATAAGCAAATGTTACTACTTCACCAAGAATAATCAAGCAATAAAATTCTAGATTGCCAAGTAATTTCACCAAGAAATGATCCAAGTTGCAAATTTTAGCCTCCGAGACAAGTGCACCTCCCTATTTCATCCAATAACTCCCAAATAGGGCGCCAATTTCAGACCATACTTGTTGTGTGATGAGTTATTGTGAAAGAATGGGAGTACTTTATCTCTATTTATACAAAACCAGTGACCTTTAATTAATTTTAGGTCAAATAAAGGCCGACCTCGCCAAATTACATCAAAATCCAATTTTTACATAAATAAAATTAATTAACATCTAAAATCATCTCCAAGGGTGACATCATGCCCTTCTAGGGTGACGTTGAGCCCCTAAGATGGAAAGTTGGGCTCTAGATGCAGAACGTTTGGCCTCCAAAGGCCCTGGATGATGCCCACACGTGCCAACCAACTCACAACTGCCCTCAAAATGCAAACTCTAGCTCTAGATGACATCTAGGGTCATGATGGTGACATCATGGGCTCTCAAAGGTCAACGTCTAGGTGGAAGAGCAAGATCCCCCTAGGTCTAGGTATGCCAGGTTGTCTCCAAGGGCAACATCCTTCTTTTTTCCTGGTGCAAATCTATGATGTTTTCTTGCCCCTGGCTGGGGTTACAACATCCATCTATGGGCTTTCAGCTCCATGAAGGTTCGAGCTAATCGTTCCCCCATGTGTACCTGTCCACTGGGCAAGGTCCTGCAACAACAATAAGTATGCCCTGGGTTCATAAGTCACAGGGATCATAACATGTAAATCACATCAAATAATCAAATTACCTAAACATGTGCATTAAACCCCCCTTTACCCAGACAAATACTCAAAGACGTTATGCAATTTAACAAGTCAGGTTTGGAGAAGGTGCTAGAGTGTCCTATTGGGCTAATCCTCCTTAAGTTTGGGGTGTTTCCTAGGTGAGAACCAATCTAGGTCATGTAAGTGTATGAGGTGACGTGGGGTAAGTGTTTGGGCATGGGGTGCAGTGATAACAGGGAAATGCAAATCTTACCTATGGTTGCCTTTGTAGAGGGCGAGTTGCACTTTGTTATAGATGCCATTGTTTTCTAGCCCATTCATTGCCTTTTATTCTTAGCTTCATTGCTTTTGATCTTTGCTTTTATGCTTCAAGGGAAGAGTTGAGGGACACTGTCCTGGCTTGGTGACCAGAGGTGACATCGTTATCCACAAACATTTCACGGAGATGAGAAGGCTGACTCGTGATGAGACCCCCTTTCTCTTGGCTATGCTACGAAGAGCCACTACCCTGGTTTGGTGACCAGGTAGATGGTAGTGTCATACGGATACATGCCCATGGTCATAATAGGCTGGCTCATGATGAAACCTCGCCAACTAATGCCTTGAGTGTTTATTTATCTTATAGGTTTCCTTTTCTTACTGAGAAGCTTTTTACTGCTTTCTCGAGAATCACTGGGTGAAGCATCTCAAAAGTTTCATCTTTGGCTTTTAACTCTTGCCAGCTACTTTTTTACCCTCTTGGCCTTTAGCCCCTTCTTCCCACAAGGCAAGGTACAACCCTTCCTAGTGTGTCAAATCCCAATGCTCGAACAAAGGTAAGGGGAGATGAGAGGAATAAAGATGGAAAGTGGTATATATGGAGGGAACATACGATGACCTTTCACAGACCTACCCAATGACAACCCATCCTAAAGGGAGATCAACTTACTAGGGCATCATGTCACCCTTCCAAGTATGAACAAGTCAAAGAGCATAATTTCCAAGCAAACATTATGAAATGAAGGAGAATTCAATGCAACATATTCAAGTGCGTCGAGAATCAGAGACACATACCATGATACTTGGACTCATTACCTCATGGAGCAAGACTTACTGCTACTTCAGGACCAGGCTGGTGGGATGGGCAGTGCTGCTGCTGATAAATAGGCTGCACTGAAGAAAAGAGGGACCCTCAGGGCCATGCTCAAGTCATCCATCCAACTCTCGACACTCCATGTCTAGGACCTGTGGGCCTCGAGACATGATCTCCTTGGTTATCCATAGGGTAGGGGATAACATGCCACAAGGGGAATCGTTGTCTATGGTACATCAACAATTTGTCGAACCATGACTGCCCATTCTGGACCATTTGCCAAACTGGAAAATGACTGTCCATCAAAAATCTTGGACCACTTTTCGAATTGGAAAGTGACTGCCCAACTTGGACAATTTTTCAAACTGGAAAACGACTGTCCATCAAGAATCTTGGACCACTTTCCGAACTGGAAAGTGACTACCAAACCTGGACCATTTTCCAAACTGGAAATTGACTGTCCATGTATCAATAACATATCAGTGCTCCCTCCCAACCCGGGGACTAATCACTTCTCTTTCCAATAAGGAAGTCATCTCCACGAGTCCAACTTGTCCCTTAAGTATGCAAACTTTTCATCTTGGACAGAGGCTTTACCAAAATATCTGCTATCTGCTTATCAATGAAGATATACTGGAGAACCACTTCTCCCCTCTGGAATTTATCACGGAGAAAATATTACTTGATCTCAATGTGCTTCGACCTTTCATGGAACACTGAGTTCTCTGAGAGCTTCACACAGCTCTGGTTATCACAATATATCACGGTCGAATCCAACACCCGATCATACGCTACAATATACTCTGCTTCTGCAGTGATGAGTGCAACAATATAGCCCATGATATCATGACAAAGCTCAAATTGAAACATATCCAAGAAGTAGTTCTTCTGTTATCTGCACTCCCTGCCCAATCCGAGTCGATAAAATCATGTAGCTGTATATCATAACTCAAACGTCCATGAAGATATTTCAAGGCATGCTTTGCAATTATTCAATTCTCATGGCTAGGTTCCACCTGAAACTGGCTCAGCATGTTCACAGCAAAGCAAATGTCCGACCTAGTATTCATCGAATACATCAAGGAGCCAATCAATTACCAGTACAGGGACGAGTCTACTGGATCAGAGTCTCTCAACTTCTTCAGATCTGTCATCATGGGAGTTTGCCATGGATTTGTAATCCATTATCCCGGACTTCTGAAGAACCATTTGGATACACTTCTTTTGTCATAGGAAGTTTTCACCACGCTTTTGCTGTACATGAGAGGCTCTGCACCAAATTGCTTGAATCCATACAAGGTCTTTTTCCCTCTGCATACATGGGTCTCTTTCTGGTATATCTCAACACCTAGAGGTTGCTCTAAATATGCTTCTTCCTCAATTTCTTTATTGAGAAGAACAGTCTTTTACATCTAACTGATGTAAAACTCCAATCCATGGATACTGCAAGAGATATAATGGCTCAGATAGAGGTATATCTGGTTTACTGGAACAAGCTGTCATCATAGTCTTCTCCCTCCTTCTGGGAGAACCCTCTAGTTTCGAATCTCGCCTTGTATCTATCAATGCTTCCATTCATAAGTCTTTTTCACAATTTCTCACATACATTGTTCTTCATCATAGCTTCCTTCCATTCCTTCAGCTTGACTGCTTCTAGTGGGTTCAAACCATGCTGGCAGTCTTATGACTCTCGGTATAATAACTGGTTCAATTGGTTGTTCTGGCGTTTCTTTCTTTCTTGGAATCTTCATGTTCTTCCTCATGTTCCTCTTCAATGTTGGAGTCCATGGAATCTCTTATAGATTCCATGCCCTTCCTTCCTAAAGGATCCAACTTTTTCCTTCCGCCATAGGAACATAAATGTAGATGGACAACCAAGGATATTCAAGGCTTCTTTTCGAAAAAGACTTCTTCTAGAGTCAAGTTGAACATGTGTTGCTTATCATGGCTGCTACTTCCAATGAAGAACATGGACATATACTTCATAGTATTTACGGATCTTCAATGGACCATATCATTTTGGATTAGCTCCCTCCTAATCCCGACTTCATGCCTGAATGAACAATATGAATTCTCTTCTTTTGGAATTCTGCTATCAACTCCCTCCATTTGAGAGAGTCCATGCGTTCGTCTGCATCCTTATTACTTTCTGCAAAGTGTCACAAGTCTATTCTAGTTTCCTCTTGATTACTAACTTCTTTCTGGTCTTACTCCTTTTGGGTCTGTTCAAGTTTGATTATGATTGCGGCTCGTCTGGTAGTTGTTACTTATGTAATAGCTTCCACAAGAATTGTCACCAAAGGTTGTCAACGTACTTCATCCTTTTCAGATACATTGCTTGACTAGTAGTCATTGTAATGGAAATTCTTATCTTGTTATTGTCCCATAGGTATCTAACCATCTTATCTTCTAAGAAATAGATACACATGATATGTACAAGAAGTATGTAAACATGGTATGTGCAAGGACTATGTTACTGAAGAATGTTGTTACCTTGACTAGTAGAAAAAGTTTGCTTCGGCCTGCTTGATTTTCTTTGAGGGTTCCTTTTCTTTGGCAACTGTTGCTTCATGCGTTTCCTTCCTTTTCTTTAACTCAGGACACTGGTTCCTGTAGTGACCATATTTTCGACAGTTGAAGCATTGTATTTTTGAGATATCCTTTTCTTGATTTGGTTTCTTCCTTGAGCCAAACTTCTTATTCCTGAATTTCTTGAACTTTGTTGTATAGGCTTGATCATCATCTTTCTTTTGGGATTTCTCTTTTGTGCCAATCGTTGATTCTTCTTGTGCACAGCAAGTCCAAAGTTCTTCAAATGTAGGATACTAAATTGTTGTGTTCATGCTAGCGGCAAATGCATCCCATGTCTTGGGAAGGCCATTAAGTACTATATTTACTAGTTCCTTTTTTGAAATGATTTCCTCAATAGCTTGTAGTTGATCTCTTAACTAAGAGATTCTTACAAAGTATGATGTTATGCTGTCATCATTATTCATTTTCATGTCACAGAGCTCATTCTTCAGACTGATCACTTGTCCAATATTTTTGACTGAGAAGACGTTAGTTAGGGCATCATACATCTTCCTAGATGAGTCAAGATGAGAAATGTAGGGTATCAAATGGTCCTTTACGGAGTCCACTATGATGCTCATAGCATTGATGTCATTGTCCTTGAACTTCTCCATAACTGCAGCGTTTTGAGGTTCCTTCTCTTTTCCCGCTTCAAACTGTTGTTCCATGATCTTGCCTTTCACGATATCCAATTCTTTATTCTTGGTAAGGATAAGGTCAATCCTTGTTTTCCATGCTTTGAAGTTAGAAGCCCCTTCTAACTTGTTTTCTGACTTCATAGAGTAAGTCATGACTACTTTGACTTGGTCAAACTTGATGCCTTAGGTTGCCGAGAGTACCAGGAGGTGCGCTAGGCTAGGGCGCATTAGGTTATCCAGGAATTAGGTCAGGCGCTTCACTTAAGGTGCTTCAACACGAGGGTTAGGGTTTCATTCCTGTAGCAAAAACTTTGACTACAACTGCAACAACAACTGCAACTGAGCAAATCCTCCCAATCTACCTTTCAGTGGTTAGACTGTCCGAAGATATCATGGGCCCATAACCTGTTAGAAATAATAGGTGTGCTCGTTTCACTGTAGACAATATAACAATATTGTCACCCAACCATAGGCACAAAGGCCACCCCCGAGCACCTTAACCTTGACAGATAGAATAATTCCAGAAGCAAACCCTAGAACCAATAGCCAAGCAATGTAGCGTACCTCTCTCCAGAGCTAGCATACCAAGTAGAAAGTCCAAACCATAACCAAGTAGAAAGTCCAATCATAACCAAAGACCAAGTCACCACTGCAACAACTGCAACTCTCCTCCAGTCATGCGCGCCACTTGTCCTTATGCAATTCTGAGAGAGTGTGACAAATGAGCTCTAGTGCCCTCTTATTTATAGTCCTCCAAGTGACCTAACTGGGCCGACTTCTACTTCTGGAGGATAATAATTTAATATAAATTATTATCTTGAGCCGACTTGTCTTCTAAGGTTATTTCCTAACCTTCCAGGGTTTCTCTTGCTTCCTGGAATATTCTAGTCTCGTCAAAGGTTACACGTAGAGGTTAATACCTCCCGCAGCTATCGTAATATCAACAAAAGGATGAGTCACTTAATAAAGTCATTATTGCTCATTAAATAAGTTGACCCATCCACAAAGAATACAATGCAAAGACACGCTGGGACCTGACACTCCACAGGTAGTGAGATACCCCAATACCTAGCCACACCAAGAAACCTAGAAGGGATTTGACCACTTGATGAGTAGAGAGATACCTTGAAACCATTGCCAACAACCTTGAAGTGCGTTCATAGTCGTAGGGGTACGGGATGACCTAGAGGAATCCACGCACATGGAGGTTAGGGAAGATCTTGACTCTGAATCCACACACAAACACTAAGAGAAATCCACTCATAGAGGTCCTATTTGCCAGCCAATAATAACKTTGGCTTGAGAAAAGAAGTCCCACAATGCACARCCACYGCAAACTGAAGAAGGTAGAACCACCACAACCAATCACGACCCTCATTCCACTGAGACTASGGACTTGGTGTTTGTCCTCACTAGGTGCATTTGTTCATGGTCATTCATTCATCAAGTGCAATCACCACCCGTTACTCCCAGCTCCCAGGTTGTCCTGATCTTATTAATTACGACTTATTGTATTAATTAATACATTGCATTATTATATTTAAATATAAAGTTATAWGGCTTATCATATTATGTTTTATTGTTATTTTGTTGAACTATGTCATATACTTAGGTATATTACACRSTACTGCAGTCCAACCACTTTACCTATTTTTCTCATTAATTGGTTCTTGACTCAGCAGCTTGTTGCCACCTTCCTTACCTTGCACATCTTTAGTCTTTTCTGCCTTCTTTTCTTTCTTAAAGGGACAGTCCTTGATTAAATAATTAGAAAAAAACACACAAAAGAAGAATTGTGTAAGTTGAGATTACTTTCTGAATATGGACATATCCTGGCAGTTGCAGATGAAGTTAGAGGAGAGATTTTCTATGAGCTCAACTTCAACGCATGTGCCAACATTTGGCCTCGTTGATATTGCCTCACTATTTTGTCAATACATGGATGACAATATTCTGGCAATCTTGGAAACTTAATCCAAAAAGGACACTGGTGTTGGGATGCATATTTGGGTGAAAAATTATCATGCCAAGATTGCACATTGGCTTCAATACACGCATGACAATATTTTGGCAATCTTGGAAACTTAATCCAAAAGGGATACTGGTGTTTGGATGCATATTCGGGTGAAAAGTCATCCTGCCAAGATTGCACACTGGCTGAAGCCCCTGACATGAACTAGACGCCATTCAGCAGCACACTCTGAGCCATGCCTTCAAATTATAAAACCACACAAATGTAGCCTTTCCCAATCCCCCAATAGGACTCAGCTTACCACCTTTGGGATATCAAGTTCTCTGCATACCATTTGTAGATGTCTTTGTCTGGCAGCATTTTTCGTAAGTATACAATAGCTGCTGTTTTCTCCAATATCTCTTCTGCTGACATAAAGTCAGGATCTTCTCGAGTTCTGTGGTTGTAAAACTGTGACATAAAGTTCACTTTAAATTTGAAATACTAAAATAATCTGGAAAATGTGAATATGAAATCTGCAGAGCCAAACAGTTATAGTTTATAGACTACAGGGGTCTTATATATATTTTCAGCATCTCCTCTATGCTCATATTCTGGGATGACGAGATCTCCTTGTGTCTTCAACGAAGTTGATTTCTTGTAGCAGGGATAAAACTTCCATAAACGCCACCCTAGATTGTTTTTTAATATGTTTATAACCTTTGCTGGTAATCAGCATATATGGTTCTTTCTCCATTTATTCTGTTTTACAGTTTGAGATACACACACACAAACACAGGCACATATGTCGTTATATATATGCATATTGTAGAAATTTATTACTTATATGATTTTCATGAAGTCATTCTTTGTGCAGAATTTAAACCTTCAAGGCACGGTGTTTGATAAATCTGGGTAGTGGATGCTCAGTACTAGGCATAATATATTTTGTAGTTTTGGGGAATAGTTAATGAGAACTACAATAGTTATAGCTAGGGATGGGATGATGTCACCTGCTAATAACAAGCTGACAATGCTGCTGCTAAAGTGTGGTATAAATATGAACTGAAAAAAGTATGCTGTTTCTCACAGGATTTAGAGGCATTCTTGCAGTAGACGGTATAGGTTTTCCCCCCCTTCTGGTCATGTTTTGCACCTTTAGCTGCCCTTGAAATATATTTTTATCAAGGTGCATTGGAGTTATACTGTGCACTCTTCTGCTGTCTAAACTTCTTCCATTGGGATAATTCTATTATGATCTTTGTATGAACTTTTGTATAGTCCTTTCTTTAGTTTGCTAAAAAAGGTTTTTCTCACAGGATTTAGAGGCATTCTTGCAGTAGACAGTTTGACATATAGCTTTTCCTCCCCTTCTGTTCATATTTTGCACCTTGAGGTGCCCTTGAAATAGATTTTTATCAAAGTGCATTGGAGTTATACTGTGCACTCTTCTGCCGTCTAAGCTTCTTCCATTGGGATAATTCTATTATGATCTTTGTACGAAGTTTTGTACAGTCCTTTCTTTAGTTTGCTTAAAAGGGAATAATGGAAAAATGGGATGTATAATTTGATACCTGTGGAGGTGCAATAATTACTATAAAGTTTAGACCATCTCCACTGGACTGGAGTCCCCTTCCTAGATGTTGTGCTTGATATAGGGATTCCATCTTGCAAGATTTCTGCAAGAATTAGATGAACTATTAGCTGGGAGTTTTATTTTATTTGACTGCCTTAGTTAATGTTTATGAAATGCCTTTTATGCTTATTTTGTCAGAGATCCTTCATTTAATGTGCATCTGAAACATCTTTATTGAATTAATGCGTAGCTATCTAGTTGATGGTCTATTTTGGTTTCCACCATAGCCTGGATTTATTTTAACCATCTCCCTATTCATATAAAAACTAGGAAAGAGTTTTTATATCAACATGATAACACAGATCTCATCTACGATGGTCTATTTTGGTTTCCACCATAGCCAGGATTTATTTGAATCATGTCCCTATTCATATAAAAACTTGGAAAGAGTTTTTGTATCAACATGATAACATAGATCTCATCTACGATTTATAGTAGTTTGGCTTGGTGAGTGGAACAATCTCTGAAAATGGGAAGTAATTGACAAACTATTAGCGCATAAAACAGAAAGATCATGAACAAGATGCATCTGAGAGCTTGAGTAGGGTGGAACATAGTGGTATTATTCCTGGCTAACTCTTACAGTTTATGCTAGGCTTTGAAGAATCATAAACATAAACTTTTACAGTTTATGCTCCCTGCCTGTCACAGTTTAGTTGCCACTAGCCTTTCATTTTCATTCAAGAGAAACTAATTAGTGCAGTGTATTATATGATTACCCAGGAGTTTCCCTTTGGAATTACCACCTGCGTTCAGATTACTTATCCTGACCTTTATGTTACAAGATATTCTGGTTGCATTTCTCTGGTGATGTATTTTCTTGAATTTTTTCTTTGTAGGGATTCTTAGTTTTGATATCACTCTTTTAGCGTTGCCTCAATTTTTTTTTGACTTTATTGTTTCTGCAGGATGAAGATGAGGATGAGCCTACTGATATTCCAGGTAGGGCTTTTTATTTAACTCAATAGGTGGGAGTTTTTAATTTAAGGAAGTTGCAAATCCATAGGCTAGATGGAAAAATAAATCCCTTTCTATTTGTAAAAAGAGAATATGTATGAACACCAGTCTTGCATTTTTACCATTTATCCTCATCCACCAGAGGGTTTGCATCTCTTTGAAGCATGCTTTTACAACCCAACAACAAAGTAGGCTGGCCACTATGGTAATTGATATGTCTATCCTTTCAACATTGAATTCTGTACGTTCATATTGATGGTTCTTGGGGAGTACCACAGTTAAGGTATTTGAAATTTAATTGTGAGGACACTTATTTTCCCCTGCAAATATTTTTTATGGTGTTTTAATTTATGATCTTTAGATTGACTTCACAGATGTTCAGATATGTAAGAAAATTATAACAGTATATAACTTTTGTTTTTGAGCTACTGGCTACAAATGGATCCTTGTTGAGGTTTCAGTTTCAGTTTGTTCCGTACAAGTACTTAAAGGAGTTTGCCGCAGCTATACATGTACATACTTTCTCTCTCTATTCAAGTACGAAAATGGTGGGAAGTTGTAATATACCTAAAGTATATTATTTAATATATAATAATATAATATATATAAATAATATCAATAGTAATTAAATATAAATACAAGTCAAAGGACATGACTTCTCATGTATGTGACTATTCAGTGTATATTTAAACAAATGTCACGTACCATTTTAATCCTCATTTATTACAAATATATATGTACTGTATTTGGTGCAAGGATATTTACTCTCAGGTCTTTAACAATTTGATCTGTAAACTGTTATGGATATTCCACTGGAACAGTTTGTCACAACATATCTTATAATATTCTACAATCTTCTGCTATGCAATGTTTTACTGTAGATTGCAGACTTATTATATTTTTTTAACAGAAACTCGTAGAAATTTTATTATATAGAAGGCTGTAGCCGAGGCTAAACAGCAGAGTTACAAAATTTGTTAGCCTTAACTTTCAGACAAAAATGCCAGCTCATTATCTGCCGCATACATAGAGTTCTTAAGTCTTCAGCAACTGCATCCCAGCTGTTCTTACTAGTATATTTTCTTAAAAAAACTCTCACGATAAAAACTACGTTGCAATACATAACATTTAATGAAAGGCATGATAACTCCATGCCTCTTCCAACTCCAGATTGGTTGGATTTGATTCCTGGTTGCCAATGTCCATGTCTTCAAGCATCTGGTGCACAGTGTCTTCCTCCTTAATCTTTAGATGTACAAAATTGGTAGACATCCTAAAATTCGAAGCTGCTGACTGATTGCTTTTGCTCAAATTAAGGACCATGCTTCTGAGCATCTTACACTCCACTTCCAGAGAATCGATTTGCAGTGTCTGCTGTGCCAATGTTGTCATAATTATGGAATTCTGAGCTGAACAGGGGTGTTTATTCTCTTTGAGCTTTGTAGTGACTGAGAAAATGGAGGTCCTGCTACACTGGATGGACTCTGTTGCCGTCCTTATACACACCTACTAACGTGGAGAAGTCTCCAACCCACTTGGTGTGTCCTTGGAGGCACAAGCCTAAGTCCAAACCCACTGTCACCTCGATTTGGACTTCTTCCGTCTAGGCTCACTCCTAGGGAAGCCAAGCGGGGTAGACCCTTTTTAACTATGTTAAGTTGATTAAGTGATCTAGGAGTTAATTTTAGTTTTTAAGTTAGGGAGACCCAACCCAAATGACAAGCAGTCAATGCAATGCAACCTTTCAATGACAAACACACCCCTTATTTACTAAAAAAGACTAGTGCCCAAAGACAAGTAAATGGGGTCAATGATAGATACAACAGATTACAATTATACAAGCGATACAAAATGATATGAGATATCCACAATGAACAAAGGAAATTACTTTAGACTTAAACCAAATGTGAATTTTATCTACAAGTTTAGATTCAACATGAAATAGATGTACAATGAAGTAAACAACTAAATGATTACACAACTATATCCAAAGATTAAAGAATACTTGAACCCAATTAACCATGAGACATTGATACATGACATGTACACAAACGATGGAGATAACTTGAAAAGTAAAATGCTCACAAGAGAGATTGCACAACTTAGAAGTAAATAGCCCTGAAAGTAAGTTACTTTGAAAATGGAAATGCTTGAAAAGTAAAACACATGGAAACATAAATGTCTTGAAAGTAAAACTTGCACAACTGAAATGAAAGATAACTGAAACTGAAAGTGCTAATGTTGTGAAAATGTTGTAGGTTAATTTTAAAGGATTGTAAGTCTCTCTATAGTTAGGGGGATTAGGTTGATAGATGCAAGCTTAGACTATGTGTCTACCCCTAACTCCTACCCCTTTGACCAAAAGAATTGCTGGGTGCTCAAGAAGGAGGACAAGCAAGGTCCTCCCCTAGCTCCACAGGTCAATCCAGAATGCTTGGGCGCTCAAGCAGGGAGGACACTTAGTGCCGTGAAGTCGTCCCCGTTTACACCCCCTTGTAGCTTCCACAAGTCACCCTTTTTGATGGTGAAAGTTGTATTAGATGGGTGCCTAATTAAACTAGATATGATTACTTCCCAACAAATAAGTCACTCCCCTAATTAGTCTAGATGTGGTTACTCTTCAAAGTAAAATCAAACTAAACTAGCCCAACGATATTGCATGCATTGGCAAAGCCAAATCACTTTGCAAGGTGTAGACAAAAGATTAAAGTAAAATACAATAGCTTGAAATGAAAACAACAAAGGCTTAGCCTCACAACTTTGCCTTAAGGACAAAGGTGGGCAAAAGAATGTAAATTAAAAGACTTTGCTACCTCACAACAATGGCACAAGGAGGAGGAAAAGCCTATCGATTTTGTGCCAAGGTGGGTGTAAAAATAAATGATTAACTTTAAACAAATTGCAAATAAGCCTAGCCACACAACCTTGCCTTAAGGACAAGTGGGGCAAACAATAGATGCAAAACAAAAAATTAAACTAATCTGGCCTTACAATTTTGCATGGATTGGCAAGGCCAAATCACTATGCAAGGTGTAGGCAAACTGAAAAGATATACAATACAAAAATTTAACTTCTGAAAGAGAATGCAAGCCTAAGAGACTCTCTTGGGATTTTTGCTTTAATTTTCACTTTTGGCCAAGTCAAAGAGCAAGGGGGGCACACTTTTCTTAGGGAGTGACAACTTTAAGTTGTGGCTAAGAAATGGGGGGGTAGGTTTAAGTGGAAAATTGCTTTTCCTACTTAGGAAAAAGGTTAGGAAACCTTTCCCACCCTCTCTCATGTCTTTTTTCTCTTTTTACAAATTTTGGCATTTTTACTTAGCCAAATTAAAGCAATTAAATGCTGACTCTAGACTGACTTGGACTCCTCATGGACAAAGACCTAGCAAAACTTGTCCAAATGAGATGAAACTTGGTCCAAAGGTTTAGGGGGTGTTGGCACAGGGGCAAACCCAGGGTTCAACGCTTCAGCAACGCACCAACAAAACCCTAACTACCGGCCCTTTCAGCAACACCTGCGAAGCAGATGAAGTCTCACCCGAGGTAGAGGCAGGGGTGGTTGCAGGACCCAAGTGTCTAAAACCTAGCTGAGACACAGATCTGTGATTACAATACCTTAACAAAACACTTAGCAGTTAACATTCATTAGCATTTAACCCTTATTTACATCGCAGATTCAAACCCTAATTACAAAGCAACGCAGTATTCAACAAGATCTAATACATCTAAGAACTTAGCATATAGAAATAGATCAGATCTAACATTCATTCACATTACTAAGCACTAAGATACTATATCAAATGCATCTAACATATATCACTACACTAAGCATAAATCACATCAGTAACATAACAACTATAATGCACAAAGCAACCACAACACAGGATATACGTGGTTCACCCCCAACACGGGGCTACGTCCACCAACTCTTCTTCTTCTTTATTATCTTCTGTCAATCTTCTTACATGCACAGAGCCCCAAAAACCCACTCCGCATAGGACGGGAGATCTGCGCGCACCTCGCTAAATCCTCCTTCCCCAAGTTAGGTGACAGCACAAATCCTTCTTACAATCTACACACAAGCTTCTTGCAATCACTTGCACTTAGCTCTGCAAGTTCTTAACACATAATATGCACAAAGTCTCTAGCTCCGCACTAAGTCGATTCCACTAGATCTCTCCTACTTACATTGCCTAACTTTCTATTTATACATTACAAAAGGGGCCTAAACATGGGTAAACCCATGGGCCGACATCCCATAACCCGTTACATAAACCCTAAACCCAAAAAGCCCGCAAAAAGAGGGCGAGATCCCGCGATCTTCGCTTCGCCTGGTGCTCTGTCTTCGACCAGCCTGTCGAAGTTCCAAAATTGGTCAAACGTGACCCAAGTTCTCCAAACTTGGTCAAGGGCCAACAGGCCCCCATCACTCACCTGTGACTCGTCTCGAGTCATTCTGATCTGGGTAACTCTGCCTCAAATGTCTCCAGTTTGGCTCGAGCTGCTTTGACCTACTGCTTAGCCAGAGCCTCCTGCTCGACGAACTCCTGAATGACCTTCTCAGTGACAGGTCCTTCCAATCGCTGTTTAACTGAGGTGACTACTTGTTCTAGCTGTGCACCTTGTCCTTCAATCTCCTCAAAAAGTGTGCTGGCTTCATTTTGCACTGGCTGGAGTCTTTGGGTTACTTCCATGACCTTGCTCTGAATGGCATGGGCCTGTTGCTGAACCATGCGCTGTTCTTGGGCTCTTTTCATCCACTCGACCGGTGACAGTAGCTTCAGCTACGCTTGCACTGTTGTTGCTTGCTGCTTTGCCTCCTGGAGCTATGACTCCAGTGTCCTGAGTTTAGGGTCCTCTGCAAGGCGCTCGTAGGTCTGTGCACTTCGACTGCGGAGCTGTTTGCATTCCAAGGCTAATGCCTTGATTCTCTCAACTGCGCTCCTCGTAGTTTCTTCTCTTAGATCTCGTACTTCATGCGAAGTGCTTGGCACTGTCTGTAATTCCAATTCTGCTATTCTTTGTTAGAGTTGCTAAATGGCTTCGGCAAGCCTTCCCACTTGATTCTCCACTAGGTCTTCTTCCATCTACTCTAAGCTCGTCACAGAGCGAAGTGCTCTAGTGATTGCTTTTTTAACTCCAATCTGCTCTGCGAGCAACTTTTCTTTCTCCCTCTGGATTTGTTCTCTATCCTCTGCAAACTTCGCCTGGTGGTTGTCTTTTTCTTGTTGCGCAACCTGACGTTGTTCTATGGTTTCCTCTTTTGCTTGCTTCAGGGCCTCTGTGGCCTGTTCCTTTTCCTCTTCGACATGACAAAGGCGAGCTTCCATCGCATCTGCTATCCTGCGTAGCTGGGCAGGCTCATCTCCTACTTCTATGTTCCCTGCTGACAACGACGCAGTAGGCACTGCGCGGCTTGAATGGAGAGCTTGTTGTATTCCTTTAAGATCTGCTTCAATGCGATCATACATGGATTCTTGTTTTGCTTCATTGTGCTGTAAAATATCTTTTGATGTATCTGATACAGCGACGATGATGAGGTCAATGTCATCCACCGTGAACACAGTTTGCAGCTTGGGCTTACTAGCTTTTGAATTCTTCCGCGATGTAGGTTTCGTTGGGGAAACCTTTCTTTTCTTGGACGTCTCTGCCTCTTCAAGGGGGTTCCTAGGTAGTGTTACTTCGCCCTGCTTCTGCTTGTCTTCTTTCTCTTCTTTGTCCACTTCATCATCTCCTCCTCCGTTAGGTGAATCTGATGTAGTCTCTTCTGATGCGTTGTTTATTTCCTGTACATCTTCCTTCTTTTTCTTCCTGCTACTGCTGGGTGCATCATACTCTTCGCGAGTAACCAACGGACTTCCGATGAGGCCAGGGTTAGACAGTTCTGCCTAGTCGACTGGTATAAGGAACTCTGTAGGCCATTCCTTAGTGATTTCTTCCAGGTCCTCCTCTGTGAGCTTGTAGTAGGATTGAAGCTTTTCTTTATGTTCGTTTCCACACAGTGATATAAATAAAATGTCTATCTGCATGGAACTTCATAATTGGCATGAACCTGTTCAGGGTGTTTGGCATCATACGAGGGAAAGATTCAATAGCCCTCTTCAACTGCAGGTAATAGGTGTGGAACACCGCATTTGACTACCATTGTTTCACCATGTCGCTCGATTACCAGAGCGTGGTGAACTTCGCCAACATAACCATTTGTTGGCATAGAGGCAGACCCAGGGTTCAACGCTTCAGCAATGCACCAACAAAACCCTTACTACCGGCCCTTTCGGCAACACTTGCGAAGCAGATGAAGTCTCACCCAAGGTAGAGGCAGGGGTGGTTGCAGGACTCAAGTGTCTACAATCGAGCTAGGACACAGATCTGTGATTACAATACCTTAACAGAGAACTTAGCAGTTAACATTCATTAGCATTTAACCCTTATTTACATCGCAGATTCAAACCGTAATTACAGAGCAACGCAGTATTCAACAAGATCTAATACATCTAAGCACTTAGCATATAGAAATAGATTAGATCTAGCATTCATTCACATTACTAAGCACTAAGCTACTATATCAAATGCATCTAACATATATCACTGCACTAAGCATAAATCACATCAGTAACATAACAACTATAATGCACAAAGCAACCACAACACAAGATATACATTGTTCACCTCCAGCACGGGGCTACGCCCACCAACTCTTCTTCTTCTTTATTATCTTCTGTCAATCTTCTCACTTGCACTTAGCTCTGCAAGTTCTTAACACATAGTATACACAAAGTCTCTAGCTCCGCACTAAGCCGATTCTACTAGATCTCATCTACTTACATTGCCCAGCTTTCTATTTATACATTACAAAAGGGGCCTAAACATGGGTGAACCCATGGGTCAACATCCCATAACTTGTTACATAAACCCTAAACCCAAAAAGCCCGCAAAAAGGGAGCGAAATCCCGCGATCTCCGCTTCGCCTAGCGCTCTGTTTTCGACCAGCTTGTCGAATTCCCAAAATAGGTCAAACGTGATCCAAGTTCTCCAAACTTGGTCAAGGGCCAACATGGGGTCTCTGCCATTTGTTTTCAGTACTCATACCCCTATCAAAGTCCCCAAGGACCAAATTTTTACATTTTATCTCAAAAATAATTAAAATTCCCATTAAATGGAGAATTTTAATAAATTAAAAAAAACTATCAAAACTTGACGGAAATCTGCAAAACTCTAGGAGATGTCTAGCATGGTCATTTACAACATTCCTAAATCTTAGTCACCCCTTGGGCTCGATCATTAGAACGCCTTCCGTTGACCACCTATTTCAACTAGGGGTCAACTCCATGTGCCATGAAGCTATGTACCTGATGGTGCAACAAAGTTGAAGACTTACTGGTTCTACATGGCAGTTTTGGCCTCAACACTTCTTTTTGTAATTGGAATTTCCGCTCCCCTGCGTGGGATTATAATGTAATGGGTCTACATGGATCATATTGTAGGTTAGTTGCCTAAGACTTTATCATTAGGGAAGTCCTTTCGTCGAGTGTTTTTTTTCCTCAGGTAATTAATTTGGCCTAACCAAACTTTTTAATTACCCTTGAATTTTTCACTCCCACAATAATTCTCCAAAGTGGTGAAAGACGTTCTAATGATCGAGCCCTATGGGTGACTAGGGTCTAGGAATATTGTAAATGACCATGCTAGACATCTCCTAGAGTCTTGCGGAATTCTATCGAGTCTAAGTTATTTTTTTTAATTTTTTAAAATTACCTAGTTAATGGTAGTTTTAATTATTTTTGATGTAAAAATGTAAAAAATTGTCCCTGGGATTTTTGATAGGTGTATTTGTACTCAAAAGAAATGGAATGAGACCCCCTACACCCTTGCACCAAGTTTCAACTCAATTGGACAAGTTTTTCTAGGTCATTGTCCATGAGGAGTCCATTTCAGTTTAGAGTCAACAATTTAATTGCTTAATTGAAAAAGTCGAAATGTCAATTTTTGTAAATCATGAAGCAAAAAGGCCAGAGAAAGAGTGGAAGATAATCCTAAACCCCTTTCCTAAGTTAGAGAAACATTTTTCCTAACTTAGAAACCCCCCTCATCTAACCCCCATTTCATACCAACCATCTCCCTAAGGAAGTTGCACCCCCTTTGAGGAGAAAGTTAGGTAAAATAAAAAATTAAATGAAGAAACTTGCTTTTTCCCTAAGTTCACTCCCCAAAGTCTAATTTGTTGTTGGACTTTGTAAAAAAGGTGCTACCTCACCCTCCATTCATCTACCAAAACCCTAACTTGCTCAAAACCCTAAAAGTGCGCCCCCCTTGAGATGCTCATTGACTCTTGATTGATGAACACTTGGAGAGCATCCAAGAGGGGTAACTCTTGGCTCCCAAGTATAAATAAAGGCCCTCCCCTCCTCATTACACACATCTATTCTCAGTGCATTGTTACAATGGCAAAATCTCTCCTCTCCTCTCCCACTCTTTGCTCTTGCTCTCTTTTGCTCTTGTTCTTCTCTCAAGCTTGTGGCAAGTATTTGCTCAAGCTTGCTATTGAATAAATAAAATCTTTGGAGGACATATGGTGTTGGGAGTCTTCTTGGTGCCATACTTTTCTTGAGGTGATCTTGTTCCTTTGTATTTTTCTTTTTAGATGCATAGCTTTGAGATCTATAGTAGGAATATTGAGTAAAGTATTTTGCTTGTGTAGGTTTATGATAATATTATCATAGATCTAGTGAGCATCTATTTAGTTATTTCAAAGTATTTTGATTTAATATCTAGATCTACTCACTTCCTATTGTTTCTTGTAGCTTAGCATTGAAGATTGACAAGGTTGCCTAGTGTTTTAATAGAAGATTTCAGATCTGAAAATCTTCCATTTCACCCACACATTTACCCTCTAAAATTTTCTGTTTTTATTGTTGTTCATTTCCATAATATTTTGGCATACTAACATGTTAGGATAGGTCATTTATATGCTTATAACTTGCTAAAATTTACAAAGAAAATTTTTGGTTTTAATAACATAAATTTTCACAAGTTTTTGTCACATTTTGCAGCATTTCCAGCAAGCAAACTGATTTTTTGCAGGTTGGTAACATAAAGGAGGATCTACAGCCCATTTGGGGCACCTACAAGTCAAAGAATAACTTCCTAAGTTGGGGTAACATATTCCCAACACTTCTTCCTTTTTTCTCCATTGTAAGCAAGCCCCAAGAGAGTCTCTAGGGCTTGCATTTCTCCAAAGTTTTAAATTTCTGCAATTTCTATTTCCTAGTTTGCCTACACCTTGCATAGTGGATTGGTCTAGCCACCCATGCAAAATCGTAAGGCTAGTTTCTAAGTTTTATTTTCAGCTTTGCAATTTATTTTCTAGTTTGCCCCTCTTGTCCTTAAGACAAGGTTGTGTGGCTGGGATTAGTTTCTTTCCAAGCTTTATTTTTACCCACTTGGGCACAACACCAGTAGGCTTTGTCCTCCACCTTGTGCACTTGTTGTGGTTGCAAGTAGTTTAGTTTTTCTTTTCAAGTTATTAAATTATTTATTTGTTTGCCTACACCTAGCAAAGTGTTTGGCCTAGCCAACCATGCTCAATTGTAAGGCTAGGTAAATAGTTGATGCTTTCTTGCTTCTACTTTTTAGTTTCATGTGATGATCTTTAGATCTGTTGTTGCCCTTATACACACTTGCAAACGTGGACTAAGTCTCAATCCACTTAGTGTGTCCTCAGAGACATAATGTCTAAGTTCAAGCCCACTGTCACCACGACTTGAACTCCTTTCGTCTAGGCTTAGTCTTAGGGAAGCCAAGGGGGGTAGTCCCTAGTTACTATGTGAGTTATTAGATGTGTTCTAGGAGTTAATTTTAAATGTTTAAAGGTTGGGGGAAACTAGCCTATATGTGAGGCAACCAATGCAAATGCAAAACTTTCAAATGCAAAGGCAAACCTCTCCCTAGGACAACTAAGACTAGTGCCTGAGGTTGGGAAAAGGGGTTAGTTAAACTTACAAAAGATTAGAAAGAATAACTTTACAAAATTTTACGATTAGATTGATACACGGAAATATACAACTATCTACAAAAGTTAAAAAGCAAAGAATGACTAAAATATACAACACTATGCAACTATCAACAAGAAAGGAACATGCACTAACTAGATCTAACTTGGAACAACCATGAACTAACTTGATTTGATTGTGCACAGAAAGAAAAGAATACCCAAGATAATATTCACCACAACACAACAAGTCAACAAACCCAAACAATGAAGTGCCTCCACAAGATGCACAACTTCAAGGGGTTATTTCAATGGCTCCAACGCAACTTCAAGACAAATAAAGGTACTCAAAAGAAAAGCCTCCGAGGGCAAGTGCGCAATTCAAGATGGACAAGATAAAGCAAGTAAAAAGCCTCCATGGGCAAGAGATGCGCAACTTAGCTTACTAGTTTAATTATCCACAAGTGCTCAATAAAAATGCTTGTAAATAACTTGAAATTGAAAAGTGCTTTGCATGAATTAGAGAGCATGAACCATAAAAAGGATTGTGAAATTAAGCCAAGGTTAAAAGTGAATAAGTTTTAGGATTAAAGTTGATTAAGTGAAGTGTGAATCCTAAACTATGTGACTTCCCTAAAACTCTCCCCGCTTATACCAAAAGGACTGTTGGGTGCTCAATAAGTAAGACAAACAAGGCCTTACCCTAGCTCCACAGGTCAATCTGGGAAACAAGGGTGCTCAACAAGGGGGACACCTAGTGCCGTGAGACCATCCCTGATCTAGCACCCCCTGTCGCCTCCACAAGATCCCTTTTTGATGGCAAAGTTTAGACAGTTATTAGGTGCTCTCGGTTAACTGGTTTAATCGAAGCCCTATGGATCTAAGGTAAATTGAGCCTTAAAAATTTGATTAAGTTAAGTTGAGTGCTTGACAAGTAAGTAAATTACAAGAAAGTAAAGATTCTTGAATATACAAGTGTTTGAAAGTAAGAGTGCTTGCAAGTAAAGTAAAGTAAATTGCTTGAAAGGAAATGAAATTATTTGATCTTGAAAATAAAGTAAATACTACGGTATGTGAGGGAGTGCAGGACTTGTCAACAAAACAAGTCAAAAATGACACAGCCAATAGGTTTACTCCAACCACTACCTATTCCAGAGAGGAAATGGGAGAGCATTTCCATGGATTTCATTACCGGGTTACCAAAAATCCAGGGCAGGGACTGTATTTATGTGGTGGTAGACAGGTTGACCAAATATGCACACTTTTTTTCCATTCCTTCATAATACAACGCATCTCAGGTGGCATATCTCTTCTTCAGGTCATTGTTCAGACTCCATGGTCTTCCAAGGAACATAGTCAGTGACTGGGATAGCAGGTTTCTCAGTGCGTTTTGGCAAGAGCTATTTAGGTTATCTGGGACAGAGTTGACACCTAGTACTAGCTATCACCCCCAGACAGACGAACAAACTGAGATAGTGAACAAATGGGTAGAAGGGCACTTGAGGAACTGTGTGCCAGGAAAACAACGAGCATGGATACAATGGTTGCATCTCAGGGAGCACTGTTACAACACCACTCATGACATGTCCATCGGGATGAGTCCATTCAGGGCGTTATATGTCTATGATGCACCATCATTTGTAGATTTGGCATTTGGAGAGAGCAGGGCTCCCAAGGACAAACACTGGTTGCAGGAAAGTCAGGACATCTTGAGAATCCTAAAGGAGAACTTGCAGGTTGCTCAAAACCAACAGAAGGTGTATACAGATAGGCATCGGATGGAGCGCAGTTTTGAGGTCGGGAACCTAGTCTTTCTTAGGCTACAACCTTACTGACAGTCTTCACTGAAGAAGAGTGGTGCAAAGAAGTTGAAACTTTGTTTTTACGGACCCTACAAAGTGATCAGGAGAGTTGGAGAGGTGGCATATGAGTTGGAGCTACCAGAGGGAAGCAAAATCCACAACACATTCCATGTGTCATGCCTAAAAAAGGCATTGGGCCAACAGGTCACCGCTTCGACAGATCTTCCTCCGCTAGATGAGGAAGGACAATTGGTTTTGGCACCTGAAAGGATTGTGGATGTACGGGAACAGAGACTGAGAAGCATAGTTATTCGAGAGTACCTGGTCATATGGAAGGGGTTGCTTGCAGAAGATGCTACATGGGAAGGTGAATAGATTTTACAACACCCTGATCTAAAATTGCTTGAGGACAAGCAATTTTGGGAAGGGAGGACTATAATGTCCCCCACCAATTGATGACTCATTAGCTTACACGACTTCTGTAGGCTATAGTCAACAAAGAAAAAGTGGAGTCAAAGTATCAAACCCTAGAGAGATATTAAATAAAATAAATAATTATATTTTAATCAAGTGAGGGTTTGATTTGGTCAAGAAGGAAGATCTAGAAGAATCAAAGAAGTAGAATAAATAGAAGGGGAGCCTACCTCTTTGGGCATTATGATTTGATATGTATTGAGTGCTCTTGTGGCCAACGTTTTCGTTAGGGTTTTATGCAAAACCCTTCTGTACAAAAACAATTTCAAGACAATGATCGAATTTGATCAATCATATTACGTATATAATAACTACATCTTCATTCAGGACTCGGCATGGATAAGCTAATATACTCATGTCGAGAGGACCCTCCACGACTCTAGCCTAGGAATGAGACGGGGAATGAACAAAGCACAAATGTTTTCGATAAGACCACAGTAAATGAAGCGGTTTTCCTTTTGGAGTTATTTATGGTGGGGAGACCACCTTTCAATTCGGAGCGAACAGAGCTGTCGAGTTGTTATTTATCATCACACCCAGGAATAGTTATAAAACTCCTTGTTCTGTATCGAAGCCTCAACTGTCACAGGGAGGGGCGAGAGCCAGGAGCCAGATAAGCCTCACCTCACCCATAGCACTAAAACTCATCAAGCCCAATAGCCCACCAAGTCTCACCTAACACAAGGAAAGGCGGGCTAACCATGAAGGAGACCATTGCAGGTTTAGTTTTGGTGGTGCAATACCCACCCTAGCTAGACAAAGGAGAGTTCATTTGGAGTCTTTGTCGTGTGATATTTTCTGAAGATATTGAAGTATACTGGAGCATAGCAGTGGGAGGCTTGGAGAGCCTCGGTTTCTATGTTGGCATCATACCAGGTTTCCTTGTGTGTTTTGTAGTAGATTGTGTAGCTGCCTAGCAGCTAATAGTTTATATTCCTAGTGTTGTTCTGCAGCTGTTTTTACAGCCACTAGAGATATTTGTATTGTTGTTCCCATTCATAATAAGATGCCATATTATTCTGCTCTATTTATGTGTGCTTGCCATGTGTTTGATAATATTCTCCATCGAGCAAATTATTGTAAGGGTTTAATATCATTTTCACATAGGAAGAGTTAATAATTTAGGTCAAGGATATTACATCATGGTTTCCTAATAGAGGTGGTTGATTAAGGGTCAAGGAAAGAATAGGAGAGTCCGAGAGGGCATAGAGAATGCCATAATTTCAGAGAAAGGATGGGTTTCTCTTGAGATAAAACTTCGTGCTTGTTACCTTGGAAACTTGAACTGCCTCCCTTACTCGTTGTGGGGATTGCCTCCCTTACTCGTTGTGGGATTTTTGGGGTTGAGTAGGGGGCGAATTAACTGAGCTACTTCTTCATGTGGTTGAGAGACGACATGCTCATTTCCAATTGCATTCGAGGGATTATAAGGGATCGAAGGGCCCAATGATGAGGGTGTTGATTTAGGATTCGATGAGGGGGATGATTGCTTGCTGCTTATCTTTTACTTTACCGTCTACCACTATTCTTTTTCTAGGACTTGTTGTGCTACTTGGATGTTCCTTCTACAGTCCTTGGCAAAGTGTATGTATTCATGACATATTTTGCATTTAAAGGGCAACTGTTCGTAATCCAGGGGTTGTGCATGCTTCTAGTTTTCCAGAGAGAGAAGGATTGCTTGAGGTAATCCCTTCTCAAGCTCAACCTCTACAAAAATTCTTGTACATGCAAACATGCCATCTTTGGGTTAAGATCTATCGATGTAGTGGCCAAGCATGTCTCCTATACTTCTCATCGTGTCTTCATTCCAGTAATGAAGAGGTAAGTGAGGAAGATGAACCCATACTGGGACTGTTGAAGGAACATCATGCTCAGGGTTGAAATCGGGGATCCAATGATTTAGGTACATTCCTCTGGTGCCAGAAAAAAAAGGTCGGTTTCTAAAAATTAGATCTCCATCCTCCTTGGCTTCAAAGGGAAAAGCATAATATCCCTTCCTACAAAAATAATGGGTGAGCTTGTCCTTAATCGGGACTTGCCAATTTCATTGGACCCAGTTGGCCATAGATCTGGGTGATGGCCATGTACCAGTAAATCGACCAATCAGTCTCCTTTCTACGAAAGCCAAAGCCATTTGCCTTGATGTTGAGATAGAAAGAGAAACTTCCAGAATGTTTTTCCAGTTTGTTGACGAATCTCGTTGGCTACATTTTTGGGGATTTTCCTAGAGAGGAGATTAGTAGTTGAAATGTGTGGGCTTTAGGATCTGGAGGGGGGGGGCCCTTCCAGGATTGGGCTCCATAGTCGTTGCTTAACAGAGGACGCGTAGGTTGCAACAGGTGCAATTATGTCACAAATACGTTTTCTTTCACATCTATTGCTGTTAGATTGTAGACTTATTATTACTAGCTTTAACACAAAAAAGTTTTGACCCCATAAATGGCCGTTTGAGGCCTCAAATAGGCTCCGAAAGGTTTTTGACCCCAAATCTCCAAAGTGGGAACTACTCGGGCCATACAAGTCAACTAATCTGATTTGTCCATAGAGAAAGTACTGTTTCCGTCCTTATACACACCTACAAACGTGGAAAAGTCTCAATCCACTTAGTGTGTCCTTGGAGGCACAATGCCTAAGTCCAAACCCACTTGTCACCTCGATTTGGACTTCTTTCGTCTAGGCTTACTCCTAGGGAAGCCAAGGGGGGTAGACCCTATTTACTATGTGAATTATTAAGTGAAGTCTAGGAGTTAATTTAAGTTTTGTTAAGTTAGGGGGAATTCTAACCTATATGGCAAGCACCAATGCAAATGCACAATTTCAATGATAGTCAAATCCTTTCCTTAAGGTCAACCAAGACTAGTGCCTAAATGTTGGGCAAGGGGTCAACTAAGTCTATACAAAAGATTACAAGAATTAAAAGATCTACTTACAAAAGAATAACTTTACACCAAGTTACAAGATGAATTAAAACAATGACAAATATACAAAGTAAATGTAAGTTACAATATGAACAATATCAAAGATGAATTAAAAAGATGCACAACAAGAGATAACTATAGCCAATGAACTCAACAACTAACTAACCATTAAGTATGTAACTTGAAAACGCTGGAAAAAGGGGAAGTGTGCAACTTCTAAAGCAAGGGGGGAAACCACTCACCAAGTGCCCCAAAGAGAAGGTGCACAACTTGATGGCAACCTACCTTTGAACAAAAAACCACTTCAACCACAATGAACTTGAAAATAAAATGCTCAACTTGAATTGAAATGCTTAGAATTGAAAGCATAAATGAATCAAACCATAAACATGTAAAAGAGACCTTGAACAACAAGGTTCGCACAACTGAAAGATATTGAAAATAAAGAGAAAGTGTTGTGAATGTATTAGATAAGTTTTAGAAAAGTTTTAAGAGTCTCTCTTTGATTAGGGGGCCTAAGCTAATGTGAAACAAACCTAAGCTATGTGACTAGCCCTAGACTCTTACCGCTTTGGCCAAAATGATTGCTGGGTGCTCAAGAAGTAGGGCAAACAAGGCCCTACCCTAGCTCCACAGGTCAACCCGAAAAACTTGGGCGCTCAAGCAGGGGGGACACCTAGTGTCGTGAAGTCATCCCTGACTTAGCACCCCCTGTAGCCTCCACAAGCCTCATTTTTGGTGGCGAAAGTTGTACTAGTCAAAGGTGCCTATTTAGACGAGATAAATTGATCCTCCTAGTCTAGATTGCAACTATGAACTACTTGAAATTAAATTGCAAAGTGTAAGATCTATGCTTAAGATACAAGATAAATTAACCAATTAGATAGTTGCACAACTTAAGCAAAAGATAACAATGTAATGACTTTGCGAGATAAACAGGTAAAGAATGAGAAACTAGAGATTAAACAATTATAGACAAGATAAAGAATTGCTAGCTAAACTATAGACAAGCCTTACGATATAGCATGGGTGGCAAAGCCAAGCCTCTTTGCTAGGTGTAGGCAAAAGAATTAAAGAATGCAATGAAAGAAACTTGGAAAGTAAATGAAAATCCTAGCCACTCAAACTTGTCTTAAGGACAAGTGGGGCAAACAATACTTGAAATAAAAATGAGCAACCTCAACTAAGGCACAAGGAGGAGGACTAGCCTACCGATTTTGTGCCAAAGTGGGTGAAATAATTAAACAAATGCTTGACAAGAAAAGTAAAGCTCCTAGCCTCTCAACCTTGTCTTAAGGACAAGTGGGGCAACAAAAATGAAAGCTTAAAACAAAAAATAACTTCTAAGCCCTAGCTTTACAATTTAGCATGGGTGGCAAAGCCAAGCCTCTTTGCTAGTTGTAGGCAAATAGAAATAAAAAAAACGCAGAAATTTTTAAAAGCTTGAGAAATGCAAGCCCAAGAGACTCTCTTTGGGCTTGCTTACATTGTAAGCATGTAGAAGAAGAAGAGGGTATTCAATACCCTTACTTGGGAGGTTGTTTCTTGATGATTTGTGGCCCCAAATGGGCAACACCTCCCCTTAATTGGTTCAGATCTGCAGAAAAACAACAAGTATAACTTGCGTCCCTCAAAATGATTTCCAAAAACCCTCAATAATGGCAAGCAGTTGAAAAGGTCTTGACTCGGCCGAGTTGACTGGTTTGATGTTGAACTAGTCGAGTCAAGCCTTGAATCGGCATGTTCAACACCGAACCGGTCACCCGAGTCAACAAGAGGACCGAGTTGGACCATTTTGTGGTTGGCTTGATCAACTCAGCCGAGTTCGACTCCGAGTCAACTGAGTTTTAATACACTGGCTTCTACTAGGTCAAAGATCAAATGTCTAGGGCTCAAGTCCTAAAGTGCTAGCACTTTAGGGTTCTAACCCTAGTAAGGACAATCAACCAATTTTAGACAAATATCACCTTGTGAGTGGAAGAAGAACTTATGATCCTCCCTTAGGGTTTCAATAAGAAAGATTCCTTGCAACAAATAGCAATTTCACCATGAACATTAATAGCATAAAAAATAATTGCAGAAATTTACTTACTTCATCCAAGAAACCAAGAGAATGTAACCCTAATTGCAGAAATATCCATCCAAAATCAACAAATCCATCCACAAGAGACCTTTCCAAGCATAGCACATGAGAGAGAAGAGTTAGTTACCCCAAAAAGGGAGAAAATTTCAGAAGTGTATCTCACAAAGGTGAGAGAATGATGATCCAAAAATTAAAGTGAGGCTTTCCTTCTTATATGAGGCCCAATGTCTCACTTTTGTCCACATAACATAACATAACATTGTTTTAAGTGGGGTCGACCACCCATTTAGCCTTTACAAAATGTAATAAATGCAAAATACATCAAAATAAACCACATGTGTGAGACGTCAAGGCCTCTAGGACAAGCAGGAGGCCTCCAAAGGCTATGTGGCATCAATCCGGAGCAAGGCAGGAGCAATTGATGTCTCTCCTCACTGAAAATCATGCCTTGTGTCATCAGTACCCGATGTGTGCATCAAGCCCTAGTTGCGTCATACCTTGGAAGGTAACGCCATCATCATAATAGGGCCAACGTCTAGGATCTAGGTGTTGCGTTTAGGTACTGGGGAGCTACATCCCATCTTTGCACTATCTTCGACTGTCTGCTACTGCAACGTCCCTGATCCTCATGCAAAATAAGTCCCGGGTACTTTGCCATCATGACTGAATCTTCTCCTACCACGCCCATCTGTCCATCATTTAGGGTTCTGAGGATGTGAGAGCCGATATCTGAGGGTGGTGAGTCACTGGATGACCCACTGCTCTCCATCACATATGCCAAAGTCCTGCAATAAAGACACAACGTCCTGGGTACAAGCCCAAGACGTCCCTCAAAGAACCATGTTAGGGCCATCCAAAACAAATCAAAGTATAAAATATGGTTAGCCAAAGTTCATAAGAAACATTAGTCCTTAAAGCATGCAAAGTAAGCTGTAACTTAAGATTAAGCTATGTAAGACAATTCACCCCAATATCCCCTTCAAGCAACACCAACCCATGACCCCATGTGAGTTACCAAGTTTAAGTATGGGAGGGCCTTCATCCAACCCTATTAGGTGTGCCACCTAGACAGGAAATAAAATAACCCAGGTAGAGGGATAGGTCCCGAGAGTGACAGGGAAAGTAAAAATTCTTCAAGAGTAAGTGTGATAGTGATATGGTTTTAGAGGCTTACTTCATGACTCATGGTGTTATTGAATCCATCTCGATGAGTGCCTTTGTGGAGGGTGTGCTTGTTCTTGAGTTACCTCGTATTTACATGCTATTTTTCCCAAACCCCTTTATCAACCATCTTTCTAGTCCATTATTATAGTTCCCTTTACATGGTTTCAAGCTATAGCATTGCTATTTGGGACCGGGGCATGCATTGAAAGAGTAGAGCTGAAGTTTGGACTGGTTTTGTTAGTCATTTTTTGCTATCATTCCTTTCTTTCTTTTGCATCAGTTTCTTATTCTTTTAGCAACAACTGCAATCAACCTCTGGGCCTTCAGCCCCTCTTCTCATGGAGAATGGACCATGACCCATTGCCGAAGTTTAGTACACTATGAGAGCCTCTAGGATGGAAAGTGTTAAGTATGGTGGGAACGGAACGTTACCCTTGTGAGTGCCCCCCAATAGTACCCGTTTTCCCTAGGTGGTGACAACACGGGACTAGGGCATAGAATCTGACCACCAAGGTGAAACAAGACAACTGACACAATTTCCCAAACCAGTGATCCATTATCCAACTTCATCCAAAGATCCTCATCCACATGCTAGACAAATTAAGCACAACACTTTGCATAAAAGAAGGACTAACATACCTTATGGTGACAATGGCTTACCATCTCCTATACTCTGGTTGCTTGGATGTGATGAGCCTTTGATGACCTGTATCTGTAAAGGTGGATGAGGGGGGCTGCTGGGCTGCCATCTGTGGACATGCTGATCATCATCATGGTTGAGATCATGGTTTCCATTGTGGGTCATGCGACATGATCTCCTCTAGTTACTCCTAGGTATGGGGGGGTAACAGGGAACAAGAGTCTGAAACACATAACAAACCTCAAAAGGATAGTCCCCTGTAGATGCATGAGTGGCTCTATTATAATAGATACAGATAAGATTTTTGTTAATTACGGGATAAAAGCTGTCTACTGAAAACTATGGTCAGATACTGGCTATTACTGTTGAGTCTTAGCGCAGATAGTGCATTTTTTAGATACTGAGACTGCCTCAGCAGTTCTCTTGCATTCAATGGATCTTCAGTATATGGAAATGCAATTAAGCATCTCAAATAATATACAACACATCTTAGAGAAAGGTTTAGAGAATCCTTAAACCATGCTGTTTAGATGAACTGGATTTATAAGGTCTATACAACTTTTTCAGTCTTGATCAATAGTTAACATAATGAGATGCTTTACAATGATAATTGGGTGACACAGGGTTCAATCACTTCTTAACAGTTAAATAACTATTGTATGGGTTCATGTTCATGCCCTTGTATGTCTTGGCAGTGTTTGAGACTGTTTTGAATGTACTGGAAGAAAGCCTCTTAATAACTTGGACACCAGCATCACAACCAAATTTACTAATACTATGCACTGTACATTGAGTTTGAGATATAGTTGAGCTTGGGGATTAGTTGCATAGCTATGCAGTGAATAAATGATAATAAAACAGAAATATGGCATTATTAATGACTCGCTGTTGCATGCAGTCCGTGTAGCTTTGACATTTTCACATACTGCAAACTATCCCGATGAACCACCACTCCTTGGTCTGAAAAGGTACCGTTCTAATATTTTTACTACAATGTGTACTTTTGTCAATCACTATAGCAATTTGATTCAGTCTATGGTGCAACTTGAACTGTCTTTTGGGATTTGTTTTAGCAAATTGTTTGAGAACTGCATATTTTAAAATGCTTGATTTTTCTGAAATTTTTATAGATTTTATCCATTAATGATTTGATAGCAAATTAACAGACGAATTTGACATATTTTGTCTTGTTTGTGCAGCTTGCAAGGCATGAAAGCTGCAGACTTGAGACTGCTGAAAGAAAAACTTCAACAAGAGGCAACTTTCAAGCCCTAAAATCTATCCTTAAAGTTCTCTTGAATTTATTATGGAATTGATGACTTTGATAATAAGATTTGTATTAGTCTATATTCTGAGTAAGTTTCATAGAAGATTTTTCCACAAAGGCATACTTATCACGTGTGTGAGAAAGTACTAAAGAACATTGGCCTAATTGCCGATTGGACTATGAGTGTTGTGTACAGCCCAGTACAGTAAACTTATTAGAGGCTTTTAGTTACCAAGCACTAAAAATTGATAGTTAGTGTACTCGAAATTACACCCAATATTGTTTATGCCTTTTCTTCATTTTGTTGCATATGTGATGTGAATAGGGTTTGCCTAGCAGTTTTCTCTACCCATGTCAATTAAACATTGTTTGCATTCATGTCCCATGAAACATAGAGTATGGCTTGGAATCTTATTATGTTCAAATTTTATTATACAAACTAAGTAAATCAGGGGCACAGTCCTAATCTGGTACCTGATCTAAATTGTGCAATAAACATAAAATGTAATATTTAGATCTGATTCAATATAGAACAGAAGAAATGGTAGGAAGTATTCTTCATGTAGTCTTCAATGTGAATGATCGGATTGATGTTGAATTTTAGTTTTCTGGGGCCATTCTATCTAAAAACGCTGATTCTTTAAATTGGAAAGAGGTAGCACTTATGAAAAATTTCATTGTTAGGATGAATTCTCCTAGGTTACGACTTACAGGAAATTAAGGATTACCATCTTTTCAGAAGTCATAGGTTGGAGGCTCCAACATAGATGGCACAATTAGAGAGTCATGAAAGTTTCACTTATGGTGGATGGATGGGTAGGTATGACTAAAGACCTTTCCATATATTTTATGTTGAGATTTTTTGTGATTCACATTTTTAAAATCAGGAAGCTATTTTGTATGATAAACTTAAATGTTGTAAGTGTCTTCAAAGAGGTTATTGGGTGAGCATTGATGATGCACTCTAAGTGATTATGCACAACTCACATGCATCAAGCTTTCAAGACAAAATAAAAAAAGTGCATTCTTGCATGTCTTTTTAATTTTATACATGGTTACTTAGATGGAGGTATTCTTGAAGGGTATGCAGATAATTGCATGGAGGACGTAGGGGATTGTTGATGACTCAATATCACAACACATTATAGTGTATCATTTGTATTCATTTTGATAGTGTTGTAAATTAAGTATTTCTTCCAGTTGTTGGTACATTTTTTGATACCTTGTTTGCTTACTTCCTTCTGTAAGAATGCTTCCTTTAAGAAATCCCTTCTTTAGCTAAAAAACCAACCAAAGGATTTTATTCAGCCTTCAAAAGGCGAGTTGAAATCAATCTGTGGTTGGAGAAGGAAGCTAGTGATTGTATATTATGTTATATTTCAAGATACATGTACATCAAGATTGTTACATCATGAGGCCAAAGAGTGTTTGGAGGAGAGTCCCTATAACACATGAGCAAGGAGGGAAAACGTACCTGCTTTTGACCTGCAATGAACAATCTATTTTTGTCCTAAATAGTAAAATGGCCATATTGGCCAAAAATTGGTGGCAAATCTTTGTAATAAGATAAAATAAGATAAAATGATTTTATTAATGTCCAACAAATGACCACAAAAATATGTCAATAGGACTAAAAGGTATGACTAGTGGAAATACAATGTTGGACTGCGAAAGCAACTCTTAGATCAATATTCAAAGTTTTTAGTTTTCAGGTTACTCCGAAAGTGTTTACACCATGTTTGGGGGTG
>ML810071.1:267929-286113 GCA_009831015.1 Picea engelmannii
AGATCCCCTCCAACCTATCTTCAAATCTGATGTTGGAAGTCATCTTTGTCCTCCTGACAAAGAACCTTTTCTGCCTTTCTTCAAGCTAATGCTTCAACAAATCACTTCCTGTCCCAAGTGCCAAAGCTGCCCACTGAACTTCAGAGCACCTTCTATGATACCACGTTGAAATGTTGAATTTTCACTATGCTAGGTTCACGCATGAGGTTTATTTCATTTTAGCATTTACTTGAACCATAAACAAATGCAGCTACACCATACACAAGTGCTGCAATAACCAAGATCACAAGAAGTACTATGCATAAGAACACAAGAAATATACTGGGAAACCCTTCTACTCAAGGGAAGAAAACCCAACAATCCATTGCTATATTCTCAAGAGAAGATCCCCCAACATGAAACCCTAATGCACACAAGAGGGTGCTCTAGAACCTTGAAACTTGCGCCCAAGAGAGGTGCGCACTTCAGCCTTAAAATACACTTGCTGAAATTCCGAAATGTCAAGTGTCAAGTGTGTGAGTGTATTTCCTCAATGGGGAAATCACCTCTATTTATACTAGACTGGACACAACAAAAGGTGTATCTATTGGCACAACATGGCCGATCTCAATAACTCAGAAAATAATTACTTATAACAATAACCCTTAATTATCTTTCACATATGGTGGGGCTGACTAGTACCCTTTACATCACAATTAGGGCTACAAGCAAATCTTACACTTAGACAATATAGCAAGGGATCCACACGTCCACTAATGCTCCACCACTAGGGACACGCCCACCTGTGCTCAGCCATAGGGACGCCATACTCAACAAAATCATCTGGAGTACCACACCGTCTCAACTCTCACATAGAGGAGAACGATACACCCATCACATGGGCACACCCAACCATTGGGGGACGACTCAACTCTCACACAAAGGAGAATGATGCCCCAACCACTGGAGGACGACTCAACTCTCACACAGAGGAGAACAATGCCCCATCACGTGGGTATGCCCAACACTGGGCTCTCTCTCAGGTCGACTCAACTCAGTCACAGAGGAGAACGTATCCTGGAGGATGTCTCATGACGCTACAATCATCAACACTCCCTCTTAGCGAGGGAGGCATTCTCCAACAGGCCAAGTCTCTCACGGAAGTACTCGAACTTCGTCCTGGCAAGCGGTTTGGTGAAGATATCTGCAATCTGCTTGTGTAGGAAGGTACTGCACATGTACTGCTTTCCTCTGCACCATGTCTCTGATATAATGATATTTTATCTCAATGTGTTTCGATTTATCGTGAAACAAAAGATTCTCAGAGAGCTTCACACAACGCTAGTTATCACAATGAATAATGGTAGAATCCATCTCATGATCAAATAAATCTGTCAGGAGCTTGCGAAGCCATATTGCTTTGCGGACTGCCACACTCAATGCTATATACTCTGCTTCTACGGTACTCAAAGCCACAGAGCTCTGTTTCCTGCTGCACCAGGAAACCATGGAAGACCCCAAGGTAAAACAACAACCGGATGTGCAGTTCTGGTCCACTGCGCTCCCTGCCCAATCTGCATCGATGTATCCCTGCAAACTCATGCCTATACTGGAGGCATATCTCAGGCCGTATCCAATTGTGCCTCGTAGATATCTCAATACACGCTTTGCGGCTATCCAGTGAGTCTGTCTCAGCTGACTCATGAACTGACTAAGTACATTCACTGCATAGCATATATCAGGTCTAGTGTTAGCCAGATACATCAATGATCCAATTAGCGGTCGGTATAGATGAGGATCAATCTCGCCTAAATCAGTAGAAGCCTCGTTCATTTTCTTGAGATCCATCACCATCGGTGTAGGCATGGATTTGTAGTTTGTCATACCGAACTTTTTCAATATCTCCACTGTATATTTTCCTTGACTCAGGAAAATCTCAACAGTCCTCTGCCATACTTCTAGTCCCAAGAAGTAGTGCATCATACCCAGATCCTTCATCTTGAATTCAAAAGTCAATGCACGCTTGCATTCAACAATAAGTCTATTTGAACCGGTGAGGAATAACTTATAAGTCATCAACGTACAAGACCAAGATTAGGCACTCGTCACCAACAATGTGATAATATAGGTTTGGATCAACAACACTCTTGTTGAAGCCCAAACTCATCAGGAATCCATCCATCTTCTCGTACCAAGCACGAGGTGCCTGCTTTAATCC
Organism: Picea engelmannii; assembly: GCA_009831015.1. Taxonomy (NCBI): domain Eukaryota; kingdom Viridiplantae; phylum Streptophyta; class Pinopsida; order Pinales; family Pinaceae; genus Picea; species Picea engelmannii. The sequence goes on from ML810071.1 coordinate 270,127, forward strand.
ATACAGGGGTTTCTTCAACCTGCACACATGAGATTTATCGTCATGTATCACGAATACCTCTGGCTGCTCGATGTAAACTTCTTCCTCAATCTCACCATTGAGAAAAGCCGTCTTTACATCCATCTAATGTAGTTTCCATCCCATAGATGCAACTAGTGCAATGCTAGTACGGATGGAAGTGTATCAGGCTACAAAACCATATGTCTCCTTATAATCAATTCCTTCCCCCTGTGAGAATCCTCTTGTTACAAATCTTGTTTTGTATTTCTTGACACTTCCATCAGCTGCATGCTTTATCTTATAGATCCACTTGGAAGTCACTACAAACTTCCTTTCTGGTCTCAGAACAATATCCCACACATCATTCTTCATGATGGACTGATACTCTTATTCCATGGCATCTTGCCATACCTGCTGACCTGCTACTTCTCCATGACAAGAAGAATCAGTGTCGATGATATGGTTCATGGCTAAAAATAGCTTGAAAATCTCTTCGGTTTCTTGCTCTGTCGGAATGTGCCTCGAGGAGCTGCATGTCCCTCTGCCTCCTGCAGAGTTTTGTTGAGCCTAGGCAGGCCTTTTATGGTTTACTGCAATGTCTCTTGGGACATCAACTGGAGCAATTGGATCAATTGGATTGACTGGAACAATGGCTGTCTCCCTCTGAACTGCTGAAGGGGGAGAAGGTACTGTTTCTTCCTTCTTCTAAAATAGTTTGACTCCTTCTGAAGTCTGAAGGATAGACATCTTCCCTTTTTTTTGTGTTGCTAACTTGGAGACATCTCATGTCTTCTCAGGTCCTTTACTGATTCTACAATACTTTGCTGGCTTCCTGTACTAGGATAATAACCAAGATGGCCTCTCGTAGGGATGATAACCAAAATGGCCTCCTGTACTAGGATAAGAAAATTTGGACTCCCGTACCAGGGATAATGGTCCAAGTCATGAGGGCTCCCATACCAGGGATAATACCCTTCATTATTAAAATGCAAGCAACTACACGGTAATGATGAAATCAAATAAGGAATGTAGTACAAAACTTACCTTAGTCCACAGTTATGCTTAATCTTGCTTTTGGTTCTCTTGAGAAAGGTCAAAGGAAGAAAGCCTCATCTCTCATGTCTTCATCTCTCTGAGGTGGGTCTGGATCAATGTCAGTAGTGGAGGCATATTGTCTTCCTCTCTTCCAGGTAGGACAATTTCTCGCAAAGTGTCCTTACTTGTCACATCTGAAGCATTGGATCTTTGATTTGTCTTTTCTATGATCATAACCTGAAGCTGATGAAGTCATCTCGCCTTTGAATGTTTGACTAAATTTTCTTTTATTTCTTCCTCCTTTCTTTGTATGAAAGGCAAGAGCATGATTGTCATCATGAGGGGAGTCTTCCACTCCTTTGGCTATAAGTCTGATTTCCTCCTGGGTATTTGGCTATAAGTCTGATTTCCTCCTGGGTATTTGGCTATAAGTCTGATTTCCTCCCGGGTATAGTCTGTCCATAGACGATCAAAAGTAGGTAGTTCTGCTGTACCACTAATACTCTGAAGAAATGGTTCCCAATGTCTTGGAAGAGCATTGAGAGTGGTCAAGACAAGTTCTTTGTCTGATATGATTTCTCCAATGGCACCTAGTTGATCTCTGATCTCTGACATCTTCATGAAAAAGATAGCAACGATGTCACCTTTTGTCATCTTGATATTTTGATGCTGGCGCTTCAATGTAAGGGCTCTGAGGGTGTTGTTACTCTCAAACATATTCTTCAATGCTTCATACATCTCACGAGCTGTCTTTGTTGATATTATGGTAGCTCCGGGAGGTATCTACCTCCACGTGTAAACCTGACGAGAATAGCATATTCCGGGAAGCAAGAAGAAACCCTAATTAATTGGTTAATAACCCTAGAAGACAAGTCGGCTCAAGAGAATGATTTGTATTAGGTTATTAGCCTCCAAGAGAAGAAGTTGGCTAAAGGAAATGTTATATACTAAAGAATTAGTACCTAGAATGAGAAGTCGGCCCAGGCAGTCTGCCAGAAACAGTATAAATACAGGAGGCTAGTCTTCATTCTGGCGAGTATTCTTAGAACTGTAGAAGCAACACTTGTGCGCATTGCAGTTGGCCAATTTGTGCGCAAGTTTGGAGGAGAGCTGCTGCAACTAGCAGATTTTGGTTTTGGCTTGGACTCTCTCTTGGTTATGGTCTGGACTTTCTGATCAGGTCTTGTTACTCTTGCTTGGTACGCTATCCTTGGATAAAGGTGCGCCACCTTTGTTTGGCTATCTAGCCCAGGGTTTTCTTTTGGAATGATTCTTTGTCAAGGTTAAGGTGCTCGGGGGTGGCTTCGGCCTATGATTGGGTGACATTATTGCTATATTGTCTATGGTTAAACAAGCACATCCATTATATTCTAACAGGTTATGGGCCCACATTATCTTCGGACAGTCTAACCGCTGGAAGCTAGATTGGGAGGATTTGCTCAGTTGCAGTTGTAGTTGCAGCCAGTTTTTGCTGCAACAACAAAACCCTAACCCTCTCTTTGAGGCACCTTAAGTGAAGGGATTGATCTAATTTCCGAATAGACTAGTGCGCCCTAGCCTAGCGCATCTCCTGGTACTCTCAGCAAGCTAAGACGTCAAGTTTGAATTTTTGGTCAAATCTAGGGTTGACCAAGTCAAAACAGCCATGACTTACTCTATGAAGTCAGAAAACAAGTTAGAAGGGGCATCTAACTTCAGAGCATGGAAGACAAGGATTGATCTCATCCTTGCCAAGAATAAAGTGTTGGATATCGTGAAAGGAAAGATTGTGGAACCAGAGTTTGAAGAAGGAAAAGAGAAGGAACCGCAGAACATTGCAGTTATGGAAAAGTTCAAAGACAATGACATCAATGCCATGAGTATCATAGTGGATTCTATAAAAGACCACTTAATGCCCTACCTCTCCCATCTTGATTCGTCTAAGAAGATGTATGATGCCCTAACAAACCTCTTCTCAGTCAGAAACATTGGACAAGTAATGAGTCTAAAGAATGAGCTCCGTGACATGAAGATGAATGATGATGACAACATACTTTGTGAGAATCTCTTAGTTAAGAGATCAACTACAAGCTATTGGAGAAATAATTTTAAAGAAGGAACTGGTAAATATAGTACTCAACGGTCTTCCCATGACATGGGATGCATTTGCCACAAGCATGAACACAAGGAAGGAGTATCCTACATTTGAAGAACTTTGGACTTGCTGTGCACAAGAAGAATCAAGTATTAGTGCAAAATAAAAACCTCAAAAGAAATACGATGATCAAGCCTTCACAACAAGATTCAAGAATTTTAGGAACAAGAGGAAGTTTGGCTCAAGGAAGAAGCCAAATCAAGAGAAAGATATGTCAGAAATACAATGCTTCAACTGTCGAAAATATGGGCACTACAAGAATCATTGTCACGTGCTAATGAAAAGGAAGGAGACACACAAAGCATTAGTTGCCGAAGAAAAGGAACCTTCAAAGAAGACTAAGCAGGATGAAACAAACTTCTTCTTCTAAGACAAGGTAACAATACACTTCATAGTTCTTGTACATACCATGTTTTCTGTACATATCTTGCATATCCATTTCTTAGAAGATAATATGTTCAAAGAGAAATTATACCTATGGAAGAACAACATGATAAGGATTGCTATCACAATGACTACAAGCTAGGCAATACACATGAAAGGATGAAGTACATCAACAACCCCTGGTAACAATTCATGTGGAAGTTATTACATAAGTAACAACTGCAAGATAAGACGAAATCAGAATCAATCTTGAATAAACCTAGAAGAAGTAAAGACAGAAAGAAATCAACAATCAAAGAGGAAATTGAAAAAAAGACTTATGACACTTTGCAGAAGGCAATAAGGATGCAGACGGAAGCATGGGCTCTCTTAGTTGGAGGGAGCTGATTACAGAATTCCAAAAAATGAGCATGCACTCATGCATGAAGCAAGGATTAGGAGGGAGCTAATCCTAAACAATATGATCCATTGAAGATGATGAAGTATATATCCATGGTAGCAACCATTAAAAGCAATACGTGTTCAGTTTGACTTTAGAAGAAGTCTTCTTCGAAAAGAAGCCTTAAAATATCCCTGGTTGTCCATCCACATCCATGATCCTATGATGAAAGAAAGAAGTTGGAATCTTCAGGGCATGGAATCTATAGAAAACTCCATGGACCCAAGAGTTAAAGAAAAACATGAGGAAGAACATGAAGATTCCAAGAAAGAAAGAAAAGCCATAACAACCAGTCATTGTATTGAGAATCACAAGACTACCAGCCTGATATGAACTCACTAAAAGTAATCAAGCAGAAGAACTGAAAGTTGTGATGAAGAACAATGTATGGAAGACTTATGAATGAAAGCATTGCGAGATCCAGAACTAGAGGTTCTCCCAGATGGAGGGAGAAGACTATGATTATTGTTTGTTCCAGTAAACTAGACATACCTCTACATGAGCCATTTTATTGTCCGCAATATCCATGGTTTGGAGTTTATATCAGATGAATGCAAAGAATATTCTCCAGAATAATTGAACAAAAGAGTGTATGAAGAGCAACCTCAAGGCTTTAAGGTAAACTAGAAAGAGACCCTTGTATGCAGATGAAAGAAGACAACTTGGTAAAGAACCCCCAATGCACAGTAGAAGCATGGTGAAAAACTTTCTATAACAGAGATATTGTATCAGAATGGTTACTTAGAAGCTCAGGATGATGGATTGCTAATCCATGACAAACTCTCATGATGACAGAAGAAGTGCCAAAAGGATATGTTCTAGTTTGAGCCTTGCCACGATGTTATGAGCTAGCAGAAAAAAAAAGAGCTGAATCCAACTATGATATACTATAATGATCAGAGTTATATGAAGCCTTCGGAAAACCAGTGTTCCAGAAATATCGAAGTACATTGAAATCAAGCATTACATTCTCCGTGATGAAGTCCAGAAAAGAGAAAGTGGTTCTCCAATATATATATATCTCCACAAGATGAGTAGATAAGCAGATATTTTGGTAAGGCCTCTGCCCAAGATGAGAGAGTTTGCGTACTCAAGCTGGAGCTCGTGGAGACGACTTCCTTATTGAAAAAGGAAGAGATGACTCCCAGGTTGGGAGGGAGAACTGATGTGTTATTGATTAATGGACAATCATTTTTCAGTTCGAAAAATGGTCCAGGATGAGTAGTTCCTTTCTAGCTCGGAAAGTGGTTTGAGATTTCTAATGGACAAGCATTTTCCAGTTTGGAAAATGGTCCAGATCGAACAGTCATTTTCGTAATGAAAATGGTTCGATGGATTGCTGATTTACCATAGACAACGATTCCCCTTGTGGCCAGTGTGGGGGAATGGTCTAGGATAGTCTCTCTTCTTGACTGTCACTCTCAGTAGTGGTCAAGAAGACTGGTCCGCCACGCCGGACAGTCATTCTTTCGAAGCTCACAGTTGTGAGCAGTTTCGAAGAATGGTCCATTTTGGAGGTTGGTGTAGGACAGTCATTTCCTTAGGAAATGGTCCGGGCAATCATTCCCTAGGGCGGATTCATTCTCTCCAGGTTGCACTATGTTTATTGTCGGAGGAATGGCCCAGATAGGTGAATGGTCTAGGTTCAACAATCAGGGACAGGCATTCCCTAGGGCAGACTCATTCTCTCCAGGTTGCACTTTGTTTAGTGCCGGAGGAATGGCCCAGATAGGTGAATGGTCCAGGCTCAGAAATCGGGACAATTATTCTTCCTTGCTTGAGAAGAATAGTCCAGATAGCTCATCATTGATGTTTGACCTTCTRAGGGMAGATGCTCTTCCAGATCTCAYAGATGTGAGTSGAAGAATGGCCCAGATGATTCAGTTTATATCATAACAATGTTTTCTGTGCAGGTTGATATCAGATGATATGATTGTTATGGAGACTGTATGTCTCCGGACAGTAGATGTATACTACTGTGGTGGATGTGTTCCAYTGATTGTGACTATATATCACTGATCAAGTATCTGTGTGCTACWTGGTGTCSCAGTGTACCATTGGATTGTAGTTGTGTACYACTATGGATWGATACARTTGTGTTCTATTGAATGACATTGTTKTGATTGCCTTGAAAACTATCAGTAGTGTTGGAAATGATTATCAGCTAGATGGATGATCAATGGATAGAGATTCCCCAGACAGAAAATGATCTAGGACATTCATTCTTCTAGGACATATGTCGGGATTAGAAGAATGGCTCTTGTGTGACTCTGTGGAGTGACTTATCCAACATCATGTCTGATTACTCAGATGGAGTATGGTTTCGAGCGATGATGCAGCTGATGACACTGATAGTGATGATGGTGCTCATGATCTAATCATGAGATAGTCTATATGACTATGTTGATGCTACCGGGTGATTGGTATGTTTGTGCTCAAGACCATTACCTTCAATACCTCCCTAGCTAGGAGGGAGTGTTGATATTATGGTAGCTGCGGGAGGTATTTACCTCCACGTGTAAACCTGTCGAGAATAGAATATTCTGGGAAGCAAGAAGAAACCCTAATTAATTGGTTAATAACCCTAGAAGGCAAGTCGACTCAAGAGAATGACTTGTATTAGGTTATTAACCTCCAAGAGAAGAAGTTGGCTAACGGAAATGTTATATACGAAAGAATTAGTACCGATAATGAGAAGTCGGCCCAGGTAGTCTGCCAGAAATAATATAAATACATGAGGCCAGTCTTCATTCTGGCCAGTATTCTCAGAATTGCAGAAGCAACACTTGTGCGCACTGCAGTTGGCCAATTTGTGCACAAGTTTGGAGGAGAGCTGCTGTTGCAGCTGCTGCAACTAGCAGATTTCGGTTTTGGCTTGGACTCTCTCTTGGTTATGGTTTGGACTCTCTGATTAGCTCTTGTTACTCTTGCTTGGTAAGCTATCCTTGGAGAAAGGTGCGCCAGCTTTGTTTGGCTATATAGCCTAGGGTTTGCTTTCAGAATGATTCTCTGTTAAGGTTAAGGTGCTCGGGGGTGGCTTCGGCCTATGGGTGGGTGACAATATTGCTATATTGTCTATGGTTAAACGAGCACATCCATTATATTCTAACAGTCTTTAGGTTGGCAATACGAGGTAGGAGATGATCTCTCACTGATTAGATGATTATCTTCCTTGCCTTGACGTCATCTTCCTTATATTCTTCTTTCTCTTCATCGATAGCTGTCTCTGGTAAAGCCTTTTGTATTACACTCAATAGGTCATCCTCTTCAAGGATGATCTGAAGTCTTGAGTTCCAGGAACTGAAGTTGCTTGATCCATCCATCCTATCTTCCACCAAGGTTCTGTTCCTCATGATTTGCAGATTCTTCCACAAACCCTTAGCAATTAGGCTAGGAAACCTAATGGCTAGGCTAGGCTAGCAATCTTAGGTATCGTTGGGCTTATGATTGCCAACAATAAGCCTTGAAGGTCAGAAGAACACTAGTAAGCTAAAAAGCTTCTTCAATGAGTTGCATAAACCCTAAAACTGAAATTTCTACAGAAAATTGCTAAACCCTAGAGCCAAAAATTCCAAAATCCTCGGAAATGCAATCCGAAGGTTGCTGGAGATGCACTGAAGGAGGCCATACACTCCTATGCAATTTATAGTCCCAACGTTTCAGTATAAAGTGCTGAAACCACCACCCAAGTGAGGGCCGTACCTTTTTCTTCAAGACCTATGTTCTGATACCATTTTGAATTTTCACTATGCTAGGCTCAATCCTGAGGTTTATTTCATTTTAGCATTTACTTGAACCATAAACAAATGCAACCACACCATACACAAGTGTTGCAATAACCAAGTTCACAAGAAGAAGTACCATGCACAAGAACACAAGAAATATCTTGGGAAACCCTTCTACTCAAGGGAAGAAAACCCAACAATCCTTTGCTATATTCTCAAGAGAAGATCCCCCAACCATGAAACCCTAATGCACACAAGAGGGTGCTCTAGAACCTTGAAACTTGCGCCCAAGAGAGGTGCGCCCTTCAACCTTAAAATACACTTGCTGAAATTCCGAAATGTCAAGTGTCAAGTGTGTGAGTGTATTTCCTCAATGGGGAAATCACCTCTATTTATACTAGATTGGACACAACAAAAGGTGTGTCTATTGGCACAACACGGTCGACCTCAATAACTCAGAAAATAATTAATTATAACAATAAACCTTAATTATCTTTCACATATGGTGGGGCCGACTAGTACCCTTTACATCACAATTAGGGTTACAAGCAAATCTTACACTTAGACAATATAACAAGGGATCCACACGTCCACTAGTGCTCAGCCACTAGGGACACGTCCACCTGTGCTCAGCCACAGGGACATCATACTCAACAAAATCATCTGGAGTACCACATCGTTTCAACTCTCACATAGAGGAGAACGATACACCCATCACATGGGCACACCCAACCATTGGGGGACGACTCAACTCTCACACAGAGGAGAACGATGCCCCAACCACTAGGGAACGACTCAACTCTCACACAGAGGAGAATGATGCCCCATCACGTGGGTATGCCCAACACTGGGCTCCCTCTCAAGTCGACTCAATTCAGTCACAGAGGAGAATGTATCCTGGAGGATGTCTCACAACACTGCAATCATCAACATGAAATACATCTTAGTTCAGCATACACTTAGTCTACATTAGATTTCAGCCTCCTATAAAGATACAACAACCATACCACTGTTCTTTATGAACATAAACACTCATAGACAAGTTCTGAAATAAAATAACAAGGGAATTAATTTATGAACAACAGACAGTAACCCACATTTGGCACAAAAATCTGTGCATAAACACTTGGAGAAATATTCAGAAAATTGGACAGTTTTGAGAAGGAAAAAGTGTTTTATTCAGCTCTAGGAATTTCTGAACTTCTACAACAGAAAATAGCATCAGCATTAAAACACAGTTAATGACTTCTTTCAGCGAAATTCTGAACTATATAAACAGTCCCAGACTGTAGCTAACAAAGACAGCCATGGCTGTATGGCCTGTACGGTCCAGGACAGCCAATAAATCTTCAGAAACGGTGACCAATTTGCATAGAAAATTGTGCCAAAAGAAACTGTACAGAACAGAAGCAAAAACTCAGCAAATGTGCATTGGAAATTGTGCCAACCCGTGGTAAAATGACAGCCTTGATTTCTGTGCCCTCCCTTTGTTGTACGACCAACTCACACAGTTGTACGACCTTTATTGCTGTTGTACGGACTGTATTAAATGCTGCTATGCTCCTTGGGATGCGTGTCAATCCCACTCCTTGGGATGCATGCCAAACTCTCCTTGCTGTAGCTATTCCTCCAAGCCTACACTCCTCCTTGGGATGCATGACCCTTCACCTTCCCTCAAGCTCTCCTCAAAAGTGCACCCTCCTCCTAATGAGCTGCCTTTTATTAATTTTGAAATGTAACTCCTATAACCCTTGATCTCCCTGGAGTGACTCTTCACTTTCCCTTGAGATCAACGATCACAACTTAATCATTCGTTGAGGTCACTTAAGTCACTAAAGTGACCCTTAAGATCATAAAGTCACTTTTACATTTAAAAATTAAAAGACCCAACTTTATAAAAATCACTTTATAAAGTTACTTTATGAAAACACATTATAAAGTCACTAGGGAGAAATGTGCTCGGTCACTTCCGCATGTTGGGCGTTGCCTATGCAGAAGTACCTCTAAGCTACCAATTCTGACACAAAATACCACCTTAGGAGTCTTCCTCCCCAACGCTTTGTGAGGACTCATGTTTTGTATGTATACTGTTGTGTTATAGGCCTTCGCCCATAAGAACCTAGGTAGATCCTGATCATACAACATGGCTTTAGCAGCCTCAACAATAGCCCTGCTCTTCCTTTCTGCCACCTCGTTTTGCTGTGGATTGTACAAAAGAATCAACTCCCTCTTTATCCCAACACCTGCACAAAAATTCTTGAAGACCTTCGAAGTGTACTCACCTCCATTATCGAAGCTCAATCTCTTGATCTTCCTATCCGTCTGGTTCTCCACAAGAGCGTTGAACTCTTGGAACTGACTGAGAACCTCGTTCTTCGTCCTCATGAAGTAGATCTAGGTCTTCCTGGAATGGTCATCGATGAAGGTGACATAGTACTCATATCCACTCAGGGATGGAGATGACATGGGCCCACATACGTTTGATTGTATCAAGTCAAGGATGCCTCTTGTCTTGCTGTCACTGCGTGGGAAAGCAGTCTTAGTGTACTTTTCCATAGCAGACCCCTTACATACCTCATGATGCTCTGTGCTAAAATCTGGCAGTCTTGTCACAATCCATGATGTAGGTGCACCATCCTCATATGCCATAACTCTACCAAGTCACATGCGTTGCTCACCAATGCTGGGGCTGGCTCGAACTGAAGCCTATACAACTTCTCTCACCTGACACCTATCACCTTCGCTGTCTTTGTAATAGCCCTAATTCCACAAATCGGAATATATGCCTCAACTGCCTATTATTTGCTACCGGAACTGATACACTTTAGGTTTGTCGATGCGTTTAGTAATTCAGTTTTAACATGCATGGGGATTTTGCATGTCGAACAGTTGTTTAACTCTAGATAATCAAACATGCAATAGATAAAGAACACAAAACATCTGCAATCTATGTATTATGAAATAAGACTGAATACAATGCCACATGCGGTGAAATAAAATGAATCTCTCGGCTAGATTAGAGATAGATGGATCTCAGCCGGAATACAATAAAGAAACTAAAGGAATAATACCTTGAACCAAAAGAATGATGTTGGATTAATGGATAAGCAATATGAATTGTTGCATGCTACGACAACTAACACGACAACTGTTGCAAGATTGGAATGTTCTCCCTGGTGGCTAAACTCCTCGGATCTGCCTGAAATCTGTCCCAAACAGTGCGCCCTTGTTAAGCTTAAATGTTGTTATTAGGTTATTAAAGCATTTCCAAAACAACAACATAAAGAGGATCACTGAAAGAAACACAATCATAAGGTACGCAACATTTTATCTTGGGAAACCCTCATGGGGAAAAAAACCCAGCAAAAACTTCCTCAATAATAGATTGTCATTACAATGCCAAGACTAAGATCAAAACACCAAGAATAAACTAGGACTGAGCATGCGCCTCTCTTCTCCTTCCTCCTGCAAATACAACTGCCTTACAAAGATGCGCACTAAATGAGTGAGTGAATGAATGAACAAGTGAGGCGCCATCCTCACTTATAAATACTAGTTGAGGAGGTGCTAGGGTTATGTCTCTTCACTTAGTAGGGCTGACTTCTTCCAAGAGTGGTTAAAACCACTTTATAAACCCTAGGGATCGACTTTACAAATACCACCATATAAATATGGTTTGACCAATACATAAAAGGGGATTTGGTCTTATACAAGACCCAACATGATCAATCCACAAAAGGGGATTTGATCTGTAAGATATTAAATCAAATATAATTAGAATATTCTTCGAAGTTACAATATTTCAACAACCCTGACCTCCAAGACCCTCTCAGTGTCTGTCAGACTGAAGATCAACCCTCTGCTGATCTGTACGAACCCCAGATGAGATCCCCTGGGGGGTTGTGCCCCTACTGCTGCCAACCGTTGCGCCCTAGTGATTCCACCATAGAAATCTAGCTGTATATATCTCAAACTGAGCGCCCTAGCCTCCTAAAAAATGGGTCGGAAGGGTTTCCTCGGATCAGGTCGGGTGATCACTCTGGAACCCTGTGAGTGTTTCCCTCAGTGCTGCACCCTCACTAGGCAGTTGTTGCGCTTTGGATGATTCCTTCGTCAGAATCTGACGAGAAATCTCTCTAAAGGTGCGCCCTTCCTTCCTCTCAACTGGGTTAGAAGGGTTTCTCTGGATTCTCCCTGGTCGGAAGAAGCTAAACAAATATCTCTCCTCAACCCCTACGCCCTCAACCTGGATAAGTGTGCCTAGCTGCTAAACCTATATATCTGCCGTTGTAAACCAATGGAAGATCTGAGTGATCTTCTTGGTGACTAGGGTGTGTCTCTCAACACCGAAATCAACCTCTGGGTGTCTTCCTCCTGGAATCCACAATGTCATTGATTCGCATGAACCTGAGAAGTCACCTCAGAGCTCAACTGTCATATCATAATCTGCATAATGAGGAATTAGGTCGCTTTTCCTCCCCACATATTCCTCAAAAACCCTAATTTGTTGTTGACCTCTATTCTTAGCTTCCTCACTTATGTGCCCCTTTATTTTTAGCTCAAAATCACTTCAAGGCGCTTTTACCCACTTTTCACTTAATGTCACTTTCAAATTATAACATTCTCTAGTGAAGTAACATCAAGTGACCCTGTTTTCCCCTGTATCTCCCTGGCTATAATCTAACGGGAATGTTTAGACTACTAAGCCCTCCTCTCTGGAGCTCCTACTCGGAAAGGGACATTATAGTCTTGGAGTCCTTGGACTTGATGTACACTCGTCCATCCTGAAATGAGACCCATTTGCCCCTGTCCTTCAATGCTGAAACTGATATTAGGTTCTTCCTCATGCTCAAAACATATAGTACCTCCCTCACCATCTATGGCTTCCCAGACTCCCTTTGAAATGTAACTGTCCCAAGGCCTGCTACCCAACACTTGGCGTTATTGCCCATCTCAATCACGAGGTCCATCTCCTCCTGCAAGCTGGAGATGTACTCCCGCACTCTAGTCATGTGATTAGAGGCACCGTTGTCTATGTACCACACACCTGAACTGGATAAACTAGAGACATGTAATGAGTGAAAAATTTCTCGAATCTAACAACAAACTCATCAATTTCTGCTGAATCTGATGCTTCCATGTGTGACTTCTTGTTGCCCTTTTTCTTGTTTAGGCACTGACCGACAAAGTGTCTTGGTTTGTGACAGGCAAAACGCTTAATCTTGCTGAAATCTTTCTTCTTTTCTCCTTTTTAACTCTAACCTCCACTAGGGCCTTTCTTCCTTTTGAACTTGCCTTTTCCAGCTAAGGCAAGGTTCTCCTCATCCTCACTCTTTGGCTGGCTAGCCTGTGAGGTATCAACTCACAATTTCTCCTGGGTGAAGTCATCCCATAACCTCTCCCAATCATGGAGTTTCTCCCGTGCTACAACACCTCTGACAAATACGTCCCACTGCTTGGTGAAGCTATTCAAGGTTGTCCTCACCAGCTCTGTCTCATCCACAGTCTCCCCAACAACTGCAAATTCATCTTTGATCTAAGTGAACTTGGTGAGATATGTAACAACTGATTCTCCTCTGACTATTTTTGTGCTTCTGATTTTCTCCCTGAGCAACATCTTCCTTCTCTGGTTATCTGATTGGTACAATTTAACTAAGGCCTCCCACATATCCTTAGCTGTCTTCTTTCTAGACAGATGAGGAATGATGCGGTCTTTGAGTCCATCAATAATTATTCGCCTAGCCTTCACATCTCTCCTGAGATGAGCTGGCTGTTATGCTGGGTCTGCTGGAAGTACTGCTGACCCTTCAACAAACTCCCACAATCCTTGTTCCTCCAACAACAAACCAATTCGTTCCCTCCATGGATTGAAGTTTGAGGCTCCCTCCAACCTAATCTCAAGCCTGCATTGGCCATTATGTTAGCTGCTCTGACTCACACACCCTCTCTGGTAACTCGACCCCCTTGCTAATTTACATCTGGTCTGCACAACAAATGGACTTGGTTTCTTCTGTATTTAGAGGCTGATCTCTAATACCATGTTAATTTCCTTTAAACTCAGTGAACAAAAATAAAATGCCAACGATTTTTCTTTACCCAGAAATTTATTTATGCTGATATAACTTTTGAAAATCATGCATTAAATTTACAGCTGAGTTATTTAACTAAAATGAACTGTAGAAGCAAATAGAAACCAAGCACATAAAATAGGAAGACAATAGAAATACCTTGGAAACCCCAGTGTGGAGAAAACCAACAAAGGAGGGGCTTTATTGGCTTCAAAGGAATTAATTTACAACAAAAAAAAATTCAGAAATTTCTTACAGCCCAACAAACTCGGCCTGCTTTTTCAGCCCTGTTGTTTCGGCCTTGCTTTTTCGGTTCTGAAAAATCGGCCCCGAAAAATCGTCCCTGCTTTTTTGGCCTTTGTCTCTGCTAGAACGACCTGCACTCAACTAACTTCCTCTACTGCTAAGTCACCCTTCCTCACTCTGCTAAATTGACTTCCTCTTCCTCAAGCAACACCCTCACTCATCAGCTCAACACACAATGTATTATGTCCTTCACCTCTAGCCTTTTATCACACTAACTCACCTTTTCTTGAGTCTTCTAGAAGCCTCCTGAAATTCACTTTGGTGAATTATTAATTTCCAAAAGGTCATTTTTCAGAAATCTGAGTGAAAAGTCAATAAAAGTAATTTAAATGACTTTTATACTTTTCCTAAGTTAAAACTTAGGATAAATTAATAAAGTTGATCTTGGTAATTTAATTATGTCCATCAACTAGCCTTGGACACATAGGCTAAGCTGAGACACCTTCTGAGCTACCAAATTAACATATACAAGGTGGATAACTCTCAAGCCAACCCCCAAAATAGCCTCCAAAGTACAGATAAAATGCTAATACATCAAAATGTCCTCAAAAGTCCAAACACATGAGTAGAGGACAAAGGGAGGGTGAAGTCATCTCCTCAAGGGGTACAAGAGCTCCAAAAGCCACATCAATCCCCAATAGGTGCAAAGCATCATCAAAAGTCATGTCTCCTCATTCATAGGGTCACATTTCATCATCAACCTCATCATCAACCAAATGCCAACTCATCACCCATGTGCTAGGTTGGCTCAATGCAAAAGTCATATCATTCTAGGATTGACGTCATCCTCCAAGTGTGCAATGTCTAGGTGGAAATGCTAACATCATGAAAGATGATGGCTCCATCATCCTTCTAAAGGGGTATACAATCCTTGTCAAGTGCCATGGCATCCAATCAAACCTAGCCCTCTGAGTGACACATCAAGATGCATGAACAACATCCTAGCTCAAGTGTACAACGTCCTAGGTCCAAGAGGTGTCAGAGGGTATTAAGGATAATGTCAAGTCATCTTATGATCCAACGCTCATCATCAAAGGTGCAATGTCCTCCATACAGTGCATGACATCATCATGAAATGTCCTCCCAAGGACCATATCCAGGGGTGCATCATCAATAAGCAAGGCTCACATGATCAAGTGAGAGCAACCATTATGAAATATCCCTGATCCGACTGATCAAGATATTCGCTACTGTTCTAATGCTCTGGTGTGCAGATCTAATACACTGGGGGTTTCTGGATGCGTTTTAGCCGTGTATGTGAGATGTTCTTCGGTTATTGTGGTTGCATGTTGGTTATTGCAGGTGCATATGGGTTATTACATGTGCATGTTGCATATTTAGTGTTTAACAATCATAAAAGGATGCATGCAAGAGTATAGAATGTCAACTGCTCAATATCATGAATAATAACGGTTCAAGCATGGAAATACAATAGCCTATTGGAAAAATAGAATCTAGACGTCAGTTAGATCTCCTGGATCTGTACTGGAATACAATCAAATAACAAAAATACCCGTGATCATAAGAAGATAGCAAATCTAATGCATGCACGGATAGATCAGCAAAAATGTGCAATTCCGGCGAAATACGGTAACCGCTACCAGCTGGAAAACTCGATCTGAAGAACCCACCATCAGAATGTGCTCGGAATTGCACCAATAGATGCGCCCTTGTCTCTATACTGGAATGGACGTCTGTCGGAACTCGAATCAGACCTCTACGGCACCGGATCTGGACCCCTGGGGGGTTTGCACCCCTCCTTGGACACTGAATGCACCCCAAAAGATTCCACCGTCGGAATCGGCTGCTATATGGCTCAAAACGATCGTCTCGTCAAATGATGAAATGGGTCGGAAGGGTTTGGCCGGATCTGCTCTAGAACACCTGCATGCAACG
>ML810072.1:0-26789 GCA_009831015.1 Picea engelmannii
AATAAGACCTTTCAATAAAATAGAATAAGGTGGATGTAAGAAGACCTAATAGAAGCTTCCGCTTCTAGAAGGATCTTCCTCTAGATGCTTCTCTTAAGAGACATATTTAGTATAAATAAGGGTCGAGGGTATGAAAACCCTAGTTTTGGAGATTATTGCAACAGAGCGCTGCTCGATTGGAGGTTTCCCCCTCGAAGGGGCCTGTGAACATTGCTTTCTGAATCAAAGTGCTTTTCTATTGCTATTTCGTATATCATTTCTGTGTATTGTGAAAATGATGCTGGATATTTTACTGTTATTCTGCCATTACTAGCATTTTATTTCTGTTCTGCATATTTTATATATCTGGTATCTTGCACTATGACTCCCACCCAAATATGCACTTGGAAACTGTTTTACCCTTTGTAGGTGGCACTCAGTGTCAAGAGAATCCCTACATTGATGGACGTTGGTATTGGTCTCTTTACATACTCACCTTTTATTTAGGTGTATTGCCTTCCCACTCCACAATTCTAATATGTGGTCATGTTCCCCATTTACACAATCTCCACACATGCACCAAGAAATGTCTTCTTTAGCCTTAGGCTTAGATATTTGTGAACTATGTTACTACATGGGTACCTACATCCCACCTATTTCCTTCGATCCACCTATATATTTGGACTAAATATTCCACACTGATGAAGAATCCACAGACTATGAACTCCCAAGATGTCTTATCATAAATTTTCATTCCTCCCTTTAGACACTCTTTCTGGATCAGAGCAATACCTTGTTGAGCCTAAATACATTGGCCCATAGAAATTTTGATTGTTTCAAAGAAATTTCACCCACACAACTTGCATTAGAAGATGGTAACTTGTCCCACTTTTCCAACCCCAAAATTATTGGGATTTCCACCTGATGGGATGTTGAGAGAATATTAACGTTGATTACACTATCCCATATGTAATAGTCTGTAATACCCCAGTTTTGAATCCCCAAATTAAATAATGTATTTGTACATATGATACTTGGGATGGTGGGCTTGTATGTTTAGGCCATAGTGCCTGCAAAGTTAAAAGAGGCTAGAGTGCCTTGGGAATGTAATACTCTGATCATTGCAAATAATAAAATACACAACTAGCTACAAGAAGGACAAGGACAAAGTTATAGGGGGATATGATTCCATGAGAGAGGGTGATAAAAGGACTAAGACCTTATATTATATTTATATTTACCCATACTGTAATTTCAGGGGAGAGAAAGACGTGGTTACATGAGCTTCTTGGGGAAGAGGCCACATGGCTCTTGATTTCCAAGAAAATACATAAACCTCTCCTTTGAAGAATTGTTGAAGAAAGGGTACATACGCCCAAGTATTTCACATTGAGAAACACCGATACTCTTTGTCAAAAATAAGGATGGAACATTGAGGTTGTGTGTTGACTTTAGACAACTAAACAAAGCCACTGTAAAGAACAAGTACCCTCTACCTAGAATTAATGACCTTTTTTATCAGCTAGGAGGAGCAAAGATATTTTCAAAGATAGACCTAAGATCAGGATACCATAAGGTAAGAATCATGGAAGAATACATTAGTAAGACATCAATTAGAACCAGGTATGGACAATATGAATTTGTGGTGGTGCCATTTGGACTGACCAATGCACATACTATCTTCATGTGCTTAATGAATGACATTCAAAAATTATCTGGATAAGTTTGTCATTGTTTTATTGGATGACATACTTATCTATTCTAAGACAAAGGAAGAGCATGAAAATCACTTGATATTGGTACCTCAAGTACTAATATAGCATCATCTTTATTCCAAGCTAAGAAAGTGTTATTTTTACCAAGAACAAATCCATTATTTGGGGCACATTATTTCAGAAAAATGCATAACAATAGATCTAGAGAAGATTGAAGCCATTAGAGGATGGCCATTACCAAGAAATGTTTTAGAAGTCGTATATTTTATGGGATTAGATGGATACTACCGAAGATTAATAAAAATGATTCTCTAAGATTGCTCATCCTATCATTTTTTTACAAAAGAAGGGAATTAATTTTGAATGAAAAAAGAGTGTGAAGAGAATTTTAACCTGCTTACTTACAATACACCTATTTTAAAGATTTCTGACCCAAATGAAATCTTTGTGGTATGTACAGATGCATGCAAGGAAGGACCTGGCGGAGTCCTCACTCAGAATGGTCATGTCATCAGTTATGAGTCCAAGAATCTTAAAGAACACGAGAAGAATTATGCCATGCATGATTTGGAGCTTGTTACCATAGTTCATGCATTGAATATGTGGAAGAATTATCTCATGGGAAAAATATTTGAATTAAGGATAAACCATAGTGGTATGAAATTTCTTTTTGAACAATCAACTTTGAATGCCAGGCATACAAGATGGCTGGAATTTTTAAGTGAATATGACTTTTATATCTAGCATATCAAAGGAAAATAAAATAGAGTTGTTGATGCACTCAACAAAAGATTCCATCTCATGCATGCTACAACCATTAGTATGCATCAATTATATTTGAAAAAGAGAATTTTAGATGTTGCAGTTACAGAACAACATTACCTACAAGTAAAATAAAGGTTACAACATGAAAACACACAACAAATAATTAAAGAATATAAGATTAAAGAGAATGGGTTACTTATGCATAAGAATTTTTTTTATGTTCCTAGTTTCAGAGAACTTAGGAATTTGGTATTAAAAGAAATGCATAATGTTCCATATGCCAGACATCCCGGTTACCAGAAAACAATTGCAACAATAAGAGCCAATTCTTTTGGCTCAGGATGAAGAAAGATGTTGATGATTAGATTTCCAGATGTATGGAATGTCAGAGAGTGAAGGCTGAGCATAAACACCCAACGGGTTTGGTACAACCATTGCCAATTCTAGAGAGGAAATGAGAAGTAGTAACCATTGATTTTATCACTAAGTTTCCCAGGATAACAAAGCAACATGATTCAATCATGGTAGTGGTTGATAAATTGAAAAAAGGATGATTATTTTGTTCATGTAAATATGACTCATACATCAACTAATATTCCAAAAAATTGTATGAAGGAAATGACTAGGTTACATGGGATACCTAAGACAATTGTCTTAGACAGAGATACTAAGTTTACTTTGAACTTTTGGAGAGGATTATTTAAAGTATTTGGTACACATCAGAATTTTAGCACAACATACCATCCACAATCAGATCGACAGATAGAGAGAGTCAACCAAGTAATTGAAGACATGTTAATAATGTATGTGATGGATAAACCATCTAAGTGGGAATATTGCTTGCATTTGGTTGAGTTTGCCTATAATAATGGATATCAATCTTCACTGCAGATGATTTAATTTGAATATTTGTATGCTAGGAAATGAAATACTCTAGAGAGTTGGGACAACCCAACATACATAGTAGTACTTGGGCCAAAATTGCTCAAGGATATGGAAGACCAGATGGTTAGAATTAAACAAAATTTGAAGGCAACACAAGATAGAAAAAAAAGTTATGCAAATGAGAGCAGGACAACTAAAGAATTTGAAGTAGGAGAGATGTTCTTTTGAAAGTGAAACCCAAGAAGAACTCATTGAAGTTGGGCAGCTGTACAAAGCTAGCGACCCGATTCTGTGGTCCATTTGAGATATTAGACAGAATAGGTCCAGTTGCATACATGCTTGCATTGCCTACTTCCATGAATGTGCATAATGTATTTCATGTCTCTTTGTTGAAAATGTATGTACATGATCCTAACCAAGTTATTTTGTGAAAACATGCTTATGTTATACTTAATTTCATATGTTTCATTTCATTGCAATTAATATGTTAATAGATGAAATGATGTAATTGCTGCTAACTCATGAATTTGAGATCATTTCAGGAGCTATTGTGGATGTAGTGAAAGAATTGCATGCCAGAGTAGTCATACTTGGACAAACTACATGAAATCTCTATCAGGAGAAAAAATATAGAAAATAATGATGGCTAATAGAAAAAAATATTAGGAAGAGGGCCACTGAAATCCCATGGTTTCTAAAATTTATTGATTAGATATTGGTAGTGGGTGTCTAGTAGTAAGTTGGTGCTCTCCTTGCACGTGAAAACCTTGGAAATATGTATTTCCTGATGAATTGTTTAACAGTGAAGGAGATGATTGAGCCTAGAAGGGTAAACACAAAAAGGAAGATGCAACTTACATCAATGAAATTACTATGGAAAAATGCATGTGGTATGATGGTTGAAAGAAAGAAGGGTGTGTTTGAAAGATAGTGAGATAAATTCTTTCCCGTGACAACTTTGTAAAGTAGATATGTAACCATATAGATAAGTATTCATTAAAATTGCATTTGCAATTTTGAATACATGCTTACATTGTGGAGTTGAGAATTCCCGTGAATAAAAAAATTGTTGCATGATAATGGATATAACATGTATGTTTTCTTGAGGGTTGTTATAGGAACAATTGAAGAATGAAGACATGAATTGAGTACCTAGAAAGAAGAAAAACAAGGATGGAAAAAATAAAGCAACATTATATGATCATATTGTACATGGAACTAAGAAGACCACTAGCTACAGATAGTATGTCTACTAGGTACAAAGATCATGGATATCTTGGAAACCAATGCTTGTCCAAATAAGTAGACATTTTTAGTCCCCTTCCTCGTTTTTTTGGTTTGGCCAAAGATATCCATTTTACCGAAGGAATAATTTATTTATAATTTTTTTTAGACAATAGAAAACTGAAGCACCTCCTTCTTCCCTTATCTAAAATAATTTTGCATCATGTGTTAATGAGAGCCAATAAACTAGAATACTTTCCAATACATATTTAACCAACACAAGTCTGCCTCCGAAAGTAAGCCACTTGTAGCACCAAATGCTAATTATTTCTTCCACTTTCTTGATCAACCACAACAAGTCAACCACCCTATAATCATTTAGATTCAGAAGATATCCCAGATACTTTATCCTGCTGTCAATTTCCTTGATTTTAAAAGGAAACATATGATGCAATTGTGCTTCCACTTCATTCGCGAGCCTAGTACAAATCGACAAGTTTTTTTCAATATTGATTTCCATCCTTGTAGCCAAAGAAAAAAACTTTAGAAGTCTTTTGAAAGTTCTCCATTCCCAATATGAGCCTTCACCAAACAAAAAAGCATCATCAATGGACAAGAGATGTGTCAAAATTGATTCATATGACACTCTTATTCCTTTTATTGATCCCTCTAAGATTACTAAATGAATCATCCCACTTAAATAATCTGCAACCAATAGGAAGAGAAATGGAGACAACAAACAACCTTGTGTCAACCCTCATGATTCTTTGAAAAGTTTGAGGGAGAACCATTAACAAGCACAACAAAGTCCGCCGGTGATACACAATGATTCAATTGGCCACCTTCAAATCAATACCTATATGTAATAACATCAACATAAGGAAGGTCCAATTTACCTTTTCATAAGCCTTTCCCAGGTCAAGTTTCATAACAATTACCGGAAACTTTTTTACTTTGATGGAATCTAAAACCTCTTGGGTCACTCCTATCACATCCATAATTTATCTATTGAACAAGAATCCAAATTTCTCCTTCGAGATGCACTCTGAAAATACCCCTTTTATTTGACATGCTATAATTTCAACGATCAACTTATATATCAAATTACATAAAGAAGTAGGTCTGTAATCACCAAAGATGAGGGATGTGAGTTTTTTGGTATCAATGCTAGGAAAGTGGCATTATCATCCCTTGATATTCTTCTCAAAAGATGAGACTCCTCCACCACCCTAATTGAACCATCCACTAATAGATTAAAGAATCCCAAATAAAACTCAACAGTCCACCCTGGCGGGCATGAACTTTTCTCCTTTTTGAAACCTAGAGGCACCTCCTTCAATCCCTCCTTAGAGATAAGGTCCCCAACTTGCTCACTTACTTCAAGGTAAAACAAATGAGGGAAACTCCTAAAAATCCTCATTTGTTCAATTATTTGGTTCTCCTCTACATCCTTAAACAATATCTCAAAGTACTCCACCCCTGCCTCCAATAAATATATGAACAATCTGATATTGGATCTGGTGGGCCCATCCAAATCCCAAATAGTGTTGACAACTCTCTTGTGAGCCACAGACTTGTGAAAGAACTTAGCATTACCATCCCCTTCCTTCAAAAAAATAGCCTAAACTTTTCTTCACCGATGTTTCCTCTATATACAAAAAATGAGCTTTCAACTCTTCCATACCTCTAAGCCCTGCCATTTCTATCTTTGAAAAAAATCCTATACGGTTGCTTGCATATAACCTTCCAATCTTCTCTTATGCTTCCAGAATATCTACCCAATGTGTAACATCCCCACTACATAACCCATAAATGTTTTCATTGTACCATAAGAGTAAATTCCTCTAAAAACACTATTTAAACATGAATTTCAACTCATTTATCATTCACAAATCAACATATAAATTACTATAAATTTAGAGTTCATGCACAACAATAAAACCCATAAATAAAATTGATAAAACACAGATAAAATCACTTATATTTTAACAAAAAATGAGAAAATGACTACAGAGGATGGATGTTCTTCCCAACTATAGATTTTCTACTCCAAATCTCAACAACAAATCACCCCCGAGTTGGGGCTACGATTCCACAAAAGAAGGTGTCCCAATTCACCTCCTACAACCAATAATTTTTCTAACAACTGTCCCAATCCTCCAACTCTCTTCCCCTCAACCTATGAAACCCAAGGAATTGGGATCCCCATTCATTGCACATAATCCCTCAGGCCTTCCCTCTTCCCTCCAGTGTTCTAACACAATATTGGCTAGGAGTATCTAATGTCGGGGACTGCAGGGATGCTAGCTTCCCCAAGAAAAATAACAAAATAACCCATTGTTCAAGGGAAATTAACCCACACACAAATCTCCCTCTTTACAAGCCTAACAATCCACTTTCTCATGCAACAAAAACTCCAACAATATTTCCACAAAACCTAATATGGTTTCCCTCAATATCCAGTGCTTTCCAGTCCCTTGCAACTCCAAAAACTGCATGTAAAAACTGCCCACAATGGCCACTCAAATTTCTCTTTTACCCATGAGAGTTGACTCACATTCCCCAAGGTTTTTATTGTAATTATCCCCCATGCTCTCATAATTATGGGATACGAATTTTCCCACGAACCCCTCTTACATGTGTTTAATGATTGAGCTCTCATACACTCAAAAATAAATTAGAAAGGTTCACTCAAGTAATAATTTTAGGAAAGTGGGTTGGAATTAATACCCATGAATATCCCCCACCCTTAGACCCATTTCTTAGAAATTCCTAGACATTCCCCTCTCTTGTGGAAACTTATCCCCCAATTACTCTCTTTGTGTCCACTTGCAGTCAATGTCACATATATTTCATTATTACGATCATATACAATGTTTACATATTACATATTCGGGCCCGTGACTATATATCACATTTAATTACACATAGCTAAAATGGTGATTATAAATGGGGGTGTTACATTCCCCTCCCCCTACAAATTTCACCGTCCTTGGTGCATAGCACCATACCGGTATACATATATAAAATTTACATCATAATACTTGAAACTTTTGCAATTTCAAGCCCTGTAAGAATTTCAACCATCGATTTATTGCTCCCTGCAACCTGCACAACCCAAGGAAGTGTACCCCCTTATCTACACCACAACCTCTCAAGATGCACCACTTCCCTTTGAGGGCTGCAACACATATCGGACATGAACTCTCCGAGATGTGGCTCCAGGAATTCCAGCTGCCAAAATGGAGCTTTGCATACTTATGTACATTCAACTTTCTTCAAAATTTTCATAACATTACGGGTATCCTCCTGCATGGTCTCCTCGTGATCCCACGTGCAATCTTCAGGACCATAGCAGGTCCATTGAACCTTTACCATACCAATGGCTTTGTTCCAGAGCACTTTGAATTTCTGGTCCAGGATGCACATTGGTTCCACCCGAAAGTTCCCTTCGTGCTCCACCTGGATCACAATCCAATTAATCACGTGGTACATATTTCTTCAATAAATACACATGAAACACATTATGAATTCTCATGGATGTAGGAAATGCAAACATGTATGCAACTTGGCTTATCTTGTCTAAAACTTCAAACGACCCACAATATCTTGCTGCCAACTTTGGGAAACTTCCCAATCTTACATGGCTCTTCTTAGCCTTTGCTTTTAAAAAAGCATGCTCGCCTGCTTTAAATTATCTGCATGTTGTATTTTTATCCATACAACTCTTTTCCTATCCTGCAACCTTTAAATTTCATCCAATATTAACCATCTACTCTTCCATTTCCCTTATAAATTATGGCTCAACAACTGTACTGTCTGTTGGGTTGTCCCAACTCACAGGCGTGTTACATTTTCTTCCATACAAAGCTTCAAATGGGATCATGTTCAATGATGTCTGGTACCCATTATTGTAAGCAAAATAAACTAGATTAAGGTAGTCTTCCCACTTATAAGGATTGTCCATCACATACATCCTCAACATATCTTCAATTATCCGGTTGTTTCTCTCTGTCTGCCCACCCGAATCTGGATGATACGTTGTACTAAAATTCAAATTAGTCCCAAATACCTTAAACAACCCCTTCCAAAAGATGTAAGTGAACTTGGGATCTCTATATGACACTATTTCATTAGGCACACCATGTAGCCTAGCAATACCCTTCATGTAAATCTCTGCAATTTTGGCTGCCTTGTGAGTCACTTTTTTTGGAATAAAATGTGCAGCCTTTGTAATCTTGTCCACCACTACCATGATGGAATCATACTGCCTTGTTGTTCTTGGAAACTTGGTCATAAAATCTATTGTAACTACCTCCCATTTCCATTAAGGAATGAGAAATGGTTGTAACAATCCCGCCGAATTCCTGTGCTCCATCTTCACTTTCTGGCATTCCATGCACCTAGATATGTAATCAACCACATCCTTCTTCATTCCCGTCCATAAACACTAGATTCTCATTGTTTTCTTTTGGTATCATGGATGTCCATCATACAGTACATTGTGCATCTCCTTCAACACTAAATTTCTCAAATCTTGAGTGTTAGGAACATAAAATTTGTCCTTGAACAAGAGGATTCCATCCTCTTCCATCTTGTAATATTTAAACTTCAGCGATACATTTTCTTGTTGCAAGCCTTTCGTAACTTGTGCATAATGCTGATTTGATGTTACTACTTCCAAAAATTCTGCTTTTCAATTTTGAACAATACATGCTAATGGATGCAACATGCATTTCATGCACCCTTTTGCTGAGTCCATCAACCACTTTATTCTCTTTTACTTTGATATGCTTGATGTTGAAGTTGTATTCACTAAGAAATTCTAGCCATCTAGTTTTCTTGGCATTCAGTGTTCGCTAGTCAAACAAGTTTTTCAGACCATTATGATCTGTCTTCATGAGCTCAAAATTTCTTCTCATGAGATAGTGCCTCCACATTTTTAAGGCATGAACTATGGATGCCAAGTCCAATTCATGGGTAGCATAATTTATTTCATGCTCCTTTAGCTTCCTTGACTTGTAACATAAGCCATGACCGTTCTACGTAAGGAATCCACCAAGTCCTTCCTTGCATGCATCTATGCACACAAGGGAATCTTCATCTGGATCCACAACATTTAGAATAAGTGCACTAATCAATATTTCTTTTAAGTGATGAAAACACTCTTCACACTTAGTATTCCATCCAACTTTGTTCACTTCTTCTGCAGTGAAGTGGATGGATTTGCAAATTTGGAGAAACCTGCAATGAATCTCCTATACTATCCAGCTAATCCCATAAATGATCTCACTTCTGAAACATTCTTTGGCACTGACCAACTTTTGATTGCTTCAATATTTTCAGGGTCCACTACTATGACTTCCTCTGAGATGATGTAGCCCAAATAATGAATTTACATTTGTTAGAAAGTGCACTTGCTTAGCTTTGCATACAATTGGTGCTCTCTCAACACTTGTAGCATCACCCTCAAATGTTGCTCATGCTCCTCCTTTGTATTGGAGTAGATAAGAATATCATCCAATAATACAATGATGAATTTATCCAATTAATCTATGAATACGCCATTCATTGGACACATAAATGTAGCTGCTGCATTTGTCAATCCAAATGGCACCACCACAAACTCATAATGGCCGTAGCTTGTCCTGAATGATGTCTTGCTTGTGTCTTATTCTCTAATTCTCACTTGATGGTAACCTAACCTTAGGTCAATCTTGGAAAATATCCTTGCTCCTTTCAACTGATAAAAAATATCATCAATCTACAGTAGAGGGTACCTGTTATTTACTATAACCTTATTAAGTTGGCTAAAGTCAATAAATAACCTTTGAGTCCCATCATTTTTTTTCACAAAGAGCATTGGGACACCCCAAGGTGAGACACTTGGGCATATGTACCCCTTCTTCAACAATTCTTCTAGCTGCATATGCAACTATTTCAATTCTCATGTACTCATTCTGTAGGGAGTTTTGGACACCAAGGTAGCTCTAGGAATCAAGTCAATAGAGAAATCAATATCTCTCTTGGGTGGAAATCCCAACATCTCCCCAATGACATCTTCATATTCCTTTAGTATTGGATAACATTCAAGACTTGGCTCCTTATATTTTTTTGGCTCTTCCATATGCACTGCATACATTTGGCATCCTTTCCTAAAACTATTTTTCAGCTGCAATGCTGAAATATCTCTAACATATATAGGTCTTGGAATAACTTGCACCATCCTTGAGTTTCCTTCTTCACCAAGGCATGTGAAATCCTTGTTGTAGCAATCTATGACAACATGATGCTTTCCCAACCAATCCATACCAATTAAACAATAACATGACCCAAGTGGCCTGATGTTTAAATCTACCTTAATGTTAACTCCATTCGTGCTCAAGGGGCAATCTTTGACAAGTTCATTGATTTTTCTTTTAGTCATAGTGGCTAGCTGAACCAACCAAGACTTTTCATGCTTACAAGTCTTCAATTTAAAAATTTCAACTATTTTTGGATCTATATAGTTATGACTAGCTCCAGAATCAATCAAAATAGCTATGGGATGATTATCAATCTTACGTTGTATCTCAATCATGTGATATTGGTAGTTTTCTTGTATGTTGTCCAAGGCTGCATAAATCCTTGGTATGCTCCTACCCACGTCATCCATTGTATCAAATTCTTGAATATTGTGCATAGTCTTCATCCTATATCCCTCGCGAGGAAAATCCTTATACAAGTGGTCTCCTTCGCATACCCAACACTTTATATGATGTTTCCTTGGCCTTTTCCCTAAGGAATATGTCATTTTATGCTCACCCTGTGTTGACTGTCCTTGTTGATATGGTTGAGAGTTATTCCTGACGAAAGACAACTTGAATCCTTTATTTCTCTGATCCATCTTTCCTTTCTTTTTGTCATCCCAAGCCTTTTGGAAAGATGCTCTTCCTCTACTCTACTTATAAAGATGATTTTCTCTCCTTATGGCCTCCTCCAAAGTTTTGAGGTTATCATATTATATCTTTTCATTGTAGAAGAAGGGTAACCCACTTAGAAACCTTTGGATTTTGACTTTGCCATCTTTTATGAAGCCCACATACTACAACAACTCAAAGAACCTCTTTTCATATTCGTCCATTGTCATCCTCCCTAAATTGAGTTCAAATAACTCTTTCATCTTGTTTTCATAATAATTCTCTGACAAGTACTACTGTTGGAAATTTCTCTTGAATTGATTCTAGGAAATTCTTTCTTCATCAATGTGCTTGATCTACTTGAGCTGATCCCACCACATAGATGCTTTTCCTTGAAGATGGTAGACTACAATATTGGCTTCTACATGTGATGGATAATCATGCAATCAGAAAATTATTCTCATGCCCAAAAACTAGGATTCAACATCTTCTTTCATCCTATTCTCTCCATCAAATGATGGTGGCTTTATTTTCTCGAGCTCTCCTTGCAAAATATTAACCTCAGGTTTCCTTCTCTAATTTCTGACAGGGGACACATTGGGGCTTCTCTCTGACCTTGAATGCACATTTTCCCTTCTGGTAGAGTGTCCTGGTGAATGGCGATGATGGTGTCTACTCATACTCCTTGGCTTCCTAGATCCCCCATGGTTATGAAATCTAGATGCTGCTTCTTGCCTTGCACTAGATGCTTGCTTCATGATAGAATCTTTATTGACTTGATTCTGCAACATATTTAGATTTTGTATTATTTCTTCATGAGCCCTCATCATCCTTTCATTGTCTGCTCTATAGCTCCACACTTCTTTATGTAAGCTTCTCAGAGTCTTAACCAACTCTATAGGCTCCACTGTGCTTCTATGTCTATTAGAATCGGTCTCTACATTCCCCATGCTGACATGTAGCCTTTGGATATTGTCCTTATGGCTATAAGAACCTTGAGCATCATCCATATCTCTAATCCTCATATAGTGACCAGATATGTGTCTTGTACCTTTAAGTTTGCAAGGAATGTGCATGCAACAATTACTTGTTAGAGTTAAGTATGTTATATAATTGTCATGAATTTAAGCTATAGGCCCCTTTTTTTCTGGATTTTTTCGAAGGAACATTGCTAAACAAATAAAAATTCTTAACTTTTAAACATATTCTTTTATGAATTATCTTTTCGATGGCTATACCCATGCATCAATCTGATTTCCGAGTTGAGAATTATGGTTTTCTAAAATCAACAATTTTACTCATTTTTGCACCTATTTCAATAGTACCAAAAATCTCAATGGTTGACTTTTTCCTGTTGTAGAAGAAAATGTGACGAGAACCATAAAACTTTATGTTGGGCACTGATAGTATTCATGATTTTTAATACATAGAAACTCTCATATTTATAATATGAACACTCCAACTAACTTCTACATCAAAATATAGATTTGGAAATTTTGTCCTTTTGCATTTCTTTCAGACTTAGAAATTTTGGTAAAAAATGGCTATCTTCGGGCCAAACATGGTTGTCTCATAAACAAATAAAAATTGGAAAAAATCCCCACAAGAAAAAGTTATCTTAATTGATAATTAGATAAAAAGTCAAGTACACAAAATTTTCTGGAAAAGTGATCTAGGGTCCCTTTTGTTCCTCTCAAGTTTTAAAAAATCTCCCTAATTACACACTCAACAATAGTGGATTTTTCCCTATTTCAGCATCTCCACTCCACACCCCTTTGAATTTTGTTGGGAGGCCAAATGGTATATTCATACCTGATTTTTGAGCTATTTATAATATTTTCACCCTTATCTAGACCTTGATTCCCAAGCACGACCCACGCCTTCAAAAGTCACTATTTCACATTTTTAGGAAAACAGAAGCAGAATTAGCTAATAGACCTCACTCTCATTCTTGTATCCCTCATTACTACGAATATACACCTAAAATATCATCCAAAACCAGGGATGATTTTAGGGGCTAAATTTCGCTCATGGGCTAATTTTCCATGGTTTTTCCAAAAAAGAGATTCGCTATTTTAAAAATGATTCGCCCAAATTCTATAGCATAAAATTATTTTACTTTACAAATCGCCAAAATTTTATAAAAACTATATAAAATCCTTAGAAATTTGAATATTTTTACAAAAATATCGCCAAACATTTATAGTTGACATATGAAGGATTAGTAAGATTCACCAAGGTTTCTACATTTCAAAAATAATTTCCATCCTTAAAATCATCTTCCAAAACTAATTTGAAATGATGGTGTTATGACCAAAACAAGTTTTGAACTCTAGACTTTTTTTGTTTGTAAATTTCCAATTTTCTCCTTCCCTTTCCTCTTCTTCTCTCTCCCTCTCTTTTCTTCTTCTTCTCTTTCTCTTATTTCTCTTTTATTGGTGATCGAAAACTCATTTCCACCAATGTATCGACGTCTGGATTTCTTTCACTCACCGACATATCTAAAGTGCAATTTTCTTTCCTCGCCGACATATCAACTCATGATCCATTTTCATCACCGACACATGCTGTATCGACAAATTTTCCCCTTTCTTGTTGATGCATCGACGAAAGACTCCTCTCTTGTGTATCGACGAAACACTACTTCTCACCCGTGTATTGACGCCTAACTACTTTTTATCGTCGATATCTCAGTGACGAAGAAAACTTTATCACTGGTATATCGACAATGAAAAACCCATATATCGTCGGTATATTAGCAACGATAAACTTATCTTTCGCTAGCGACTTGCCTTCCTTCATTGACAACTTAGCTTCTTTCCTTGCCGGTGTATCAGTGAAGATATTCATTCTTCATCGATACACACTGCATCATTTTTCTTTCCTTCCTGCATAGTTTGGCACGAGCTCTCACGTCGTCGCCATCGATCTTTGAGGGAGGACGGAAGACAAAGTCGGTGGCCATTGCTTCAGGTCTCTCAGTCATTGCACCAGCCGCCTCTCGCGCCTTGCTGTCCTCCGCGTACTGCCGTTGTAAGGCTTCCAGGTCAAAGTCATCCGACTCCAATTCACCGTGTGAACGACCTTCCGATATTACTTGTGGCCTTGCGCGTTTTAAATTTACTCTCTCCGAATTCAAATATCTGAGATCAACATCATCTAGACGAGTAGGTTTCTGGAAGAGGGGGCGGCTCCATTCGTCGACCAGAGCCTTCACGAGTCTTTTATTCGCGCCAGTCTCTTCCTCTGATCTCGATAAGAACTTGACCACCCTCCCCAATCCACTGTTTTTGAGCTGCTCTCGCCTTTCAGAATTCCCGGTGTCGATAGGCAATTTTGCGAGGATGTTTAGAAGAGCCGTGCGGAGTGTCGAGCTCGGCAGCGATTGGTCAGGGAGGGGCTCCAGCCAATTCTTTAAGACAGACAGTATTCCTCTGTCCAAGAATTCCGCCTGCAGCGGACGCTTGAAGCAGTCTGAGCTTGTTGATGGCTGGGATAGATTGTCTGTTCAGCTCCGCGTCTTCCTCTGCTGCAACTTCAAGCTGGACAATGAAACGCTCCACCTGTACAGGGATATCCAGCTGTGGGGCTTGGTAACGACCAGGAGCTGCATCATCACCGCTAAGAAGTGGAAGGTCACACTCATCATCATTCTCCATATCTTGCCGGACAGCATACTTCCACATTTCTTCCATTTCAGCAGCAGGTTGTGCTAGTCAATTATGGTTGATATACGCCCATATGAAAGATAAAAAATCACAATTAATATTAAAAAAAATCATGACAGTAAAATTTAGACCTAAAAAATTTGAAATATTAAAACAAACCTAAAAATTAAACACTTAAAATTAAACACTTAAACAGAAAACATTAAATCTGAAAATAAACACTTAAACAGAAAACATTAAATCTGAAAATTTAAACCTAGTGGTAATTTTAACCAAAAAATTTAAACATTAAAACTTTTGAACTTTTATTTTGAATGAATTGGTTAAGACGGGCATGAAATATTTTTTGAAAGTCTGTTATGTTCATAATTTGTAGCTTGCTTTGAAAGATTTTCATCATAGTAGAGTTATTTTTAGATTTAGATTTAAAAAGCTGGTTTAAAAGAATTACAATTATCTAAGTTTATAGATGTGATGGTTTTTTTTTTTGAGAAATTTAGAATAATTAAAGTCAAAATTGATAAAAGTTGGATTTTTTGAATTATTTATTTATAAAAGTAGAAATATTCGTTCAATGCATTTCTAAGTAAATTGATTTCAAAAATTAATGAAATCCAAACCAAATACAAACTGCCTATGTTGCTGCCTTCGTCTAACTTGGCGACTGGTTAGAAATGAAGAGGAAAGAAATACAAACGATTTGGAAGTGCTCAATGTAAAATGAGCGGAAATTAAAAAAGCATGCATACACAGAGCGAAAGCTAAATGTAAAATGAGCGGAAGTAAAAAGACAATAACTCTCCATATACTCACAATGTGAGCAGCTGGTATGTGTAGGCATGCACCGAGTAAAAATGCATTGAAATAAGGTGGAGTACTCACCCACAGTGTGGTGGCATGCAGAGCTAAATGTAAAATGAGCGGAAGTAAAAAGACAATAACTCTCCATATACTCACAATGTGAGCAGCTGGTATGTGTAGGCATGCACCGAGTAAAAATGCATTGAAATAAGGTGGAGTACTCACCCACAGTGTGGTGGCATGCAGAGCTAGCAAGTAAAAACACACGCAGCTAGTAAATAAGGTGGACCACTTACCTACGGAGCCCCACTCAAAGAATAACGAACACCTGGTGGCATGTAGAGCTAGCATGTAAAAATGCACGCAGCTGGAACACTCACCTATGGGTCCTAACTCACAGACGAAGGAACACCTTGAAAAATGATTGGGCCATGCGAGGGTTCACACTTCATAAAAAAACGAAACCGATGTATTTAGAAATGCAAGGAAGTTATGCTCAATAAATTTCTTTCATTGATTTGAGAGGATGATTAAGAATATGCCAGCATCTTCAATTAATAACTATCAGATTAAGATTTAGTATTAAAAGATCATTAATTGTGCCCACCTTCAATAAGTGTACAACTATAGACGTAATAATTTCTAAATGTCATTTAAATTTGATATACCTTGACACCATTTTGCCATTCTCATATTTTGAAGAGATTCTAAATCTTTGTTGTCCTTATTTCCTAGTCTCAAATCAAATTTGTTATTTAGGTAATTGCTGTTTACTAATTATAAAATACATTATTATAACATTAAATATAATTATGTTTATATTTATAGTTTGACTAACCAATGTTCATTTTATAATTTTAAAATTAATTAATACTTTTTAACTTTGGGATTTTGGTAAAAATAGAATTATACAAATTAAATAATATTATTTAATTTTGATTATGATAGTTGCAATTTGGAATAATCTCAAATTTTATATATATATAGGAATTGATTTTCAAAAAAAAATTAAATTATGACGATAACTTTCTAAAAATAATGATATACTAGCTTGTAAATAAGCTGGAACTATTTCCTATGATGCCGGGCAAACTAAAAATAATAGGTCAATTGCTAGCTTTCGAATGGGCTATGGTTCGAAAGTTGATTTTAGTCTTAAAACAATTGCAAAGTTGTATAATCAAGCTGTTAGCAAGGGCCAACTTGATCCTCTTCCCCAGGGATCCCAGATGAGGTAAACCTAGGAGAGCCGCTTACTCCAACTATCGGCCATGTACGATCCATACTAGATCTAACCAATTACCCACTCTACCTTCTCTACGTTCTTGACAGCCCATCTTTCTTTATCTCTGTAGAGTTTTTCAGTGGCATGTTCCGGTCCTATTCTCCATTATTCCCCATTACTAAGCCACCGGTTTGGGTTTTCCAAAAAAAAATGTCCTATTTTAATTATCCAGTAATTTTTTTTATGGTTTTTTTTTTTTTATGGTTGTGAAGTTTCGGGATATAGTGTCCCCCAAAAATATTTGGAGGAAAATCATAAATATTTTATAATAAATAATTTTAAAATTTAGTGCAATACATTTTATCCTATTTTTTTTTAAAAGATAAAATTTCACTCATTTAAAGAAAGGTTATTGTTATTTGGTAAGTAGAGTACAAACATGCACCATATGAAAAATGAATACACTAATTAATATGAAGAATGAAATACTTCTTATGGCTTCAAACATTAATAACATTCACTCTAGACTCAAAAGGGGTTGGACTAGAGATATACTCTCTTGGTTAAACCATGTAGAGATAATGGAGGAAGATGCCCTCTAAAATAATGATAATGTTAAAATCAATATAATAACTAAGTTTAAAAATAAAATGTGGAGCGACATAAAAACATAATGTATAAGAAAGTTGTGCTATTACAAATAAGTCATTAGCCCCAATTGATTCATAATTCATCAATGTATAATTTTCCATATATCTTGGTACTTTATGGGTGGAAATATTGGAGGAATTGGCTTGTTGGACCCATTTTAGTGGAAATTTTCTAGTTCCATATTGA
Source organism: Picea engelmannii (assembly GCA_009831015.1). NCBI lineage: Eukaryota > Viridiplantae > Streptophyta > Pinopsida > Pinales > Pinaceae > Picea > Picea engelmannii. The sequence continues at coordinate 17,999 of ML810072.1, forward strand.
GGCATCAAATGATACATTTTGTGATCAAAAATTTGTGACCATAACTTCTAGCTTCTATAAGTTAAACATAGAGACCATTCCGATGGTGTGAAATTCACCTCAATAAGAGTTCACATATGGAAGTTATGCCTCTCGCAAGTTGATTTACCTTGTTGACCACCATGGTACCATGTGGGTGCCACGTCATCCCCCATTACTATAATGTGGGGCTAGTCATATGACTTTTAAGAATATTATAGAAGGTTCAAAACCCTAACACTAATTGAGGGTTGATGCATACAAAAATCCTAACCCTAGATGGATATTAGACTATGTTACATATTGGGATGCTAGGTAGAGAGGGGGTTCTATTCTTTTAGCATTTTACTTGTTCCATATTTGAGCAAATAATCTATGAGTGGGTGTTAGCGACATTTCTTGTTCTAGGCGCAAAAGTATTCGGGTCTGCAAGTCGCACGAGAAGCGCCCGAGCACAACATGGAAAAAATCTTGTTTTGAGGCTTCCAATCAAGCGGGCGGGTGGAATTACGATGTCAACAACCCGGATCCATCCATAAGAGCAGATCAACGGTCATCGGAATATCGGGGCTAGCAAGTTGACCGATGTATAACGTCAAAGAAAGCGACTTTATGATGAGACTGAATCTGGGTCGTCTGATCCCGCGACACATAGTGCGAGATCTAGTAGGCATATCGGCAGTCGGGAGTTCGAAGGGTGAAAGTCCCTCATCATCTCACATCCCGAAACCCCGAACCCCGGAGTGCCGAAAGTGCCCAGAGGCGGGCCCGTAGTATCGCGAAGCAGCCTCAGCCGTTCATCCACAAAAGACACCTGGCGCGCGATTAGGCTCCTCGCCTTTTCTCCCATCGCGACTTCGAAATACAAAATAATAGCCTGTCATATTCCCGATGCACGAGGTGCCGGGAGCGTCTAGGACCCGGACCCGCAGCATCACCAAGTAAGTTCAGGGCCGTCAGATCTGAGAGGGATGCGTGGCGCCCAATTAGGCCATCTCAGCGTTTCTCTCATCGCAGATATGAATAAGCAAGGATTAACTCCTTCCATTTGCGAACGCCGAAAGCGTTTTAGGAATAGACACAGGGTCGCAGCCTGTGGTCACTTGGGAAAGAAAGGAGCCGTGAAAAAGGGGCCAAAGGCGTCGAGTCTAGTTGCTGAAAGGATCATCATGACCTCCATGCGCCATCTGATCCGACCTTGATCATGGTTTTCGCTTGGAGTAAATGAAGACGAGAAGGGGTGGTTGAAACCTCTCCTCAGGCATTAAGTGCAAAGTATGGATAATCTGGTAGGCGGTCTGCTCGAGAGGGTCCTGTGTACCCATTTTTCTAAAGAAGCCAGGTCGAGTCTTTGACCAGCCGGAGGAAGTCTGTACACGCTAGCCCGACACTTAATGGCTTAGCTACTCCTCCTGTAGGAGCCATGCGCAGTTAAGGTGGCGTCTGACAAAGAATACCCGTATGAATTCGGCTGAAAGGACACCAAGCCATGGATGACTGAGCACGCCGCTGTTAGGCAAATTTTCTGAGTATATAGAGTCAGTCTTTGTATTTTGTAAAGCATCGATGGTTGAGCAAGGCTCCCGGTGGTAAACTTTAATGAATCACTGTTTTCCTGGTTATGTCTGGACTCTTGAGACTTCTTGTCTAATGAATGTTAGTTTTTCTTTCGCATCTTTGTCTACACTGTAATTAGAACGGCTTGGAATTGGAGAATCCAGTCGATTTGTAACTGTTATAAGATGATGCAAAGTTTGATCACTGTAACAGTTGCATTGTTTCTAATCGGTCCCTGTGATTTTCTTAGCATTGAACGACTTGGAATTGGAGAATCCAGTCAAGTTCCCCCTTTTAGTTTCTCGAAACTCCGAACCAGAGGATCTCGCATTCAGAGTTTTTCTTCTACAAATTACTGAAAGGCCTGTTGCCTGAGGTAGTTTGTCCACTCTTCTCACCAAGTCTTCAACCTGCTCATTTTCAAATCAACCCACTGACTGAAGTTAGATCAAGACCTCCTTTGTTCCTCGCATGCCAGACCCAGTCCCTGAGTTTGAGTGATATCTTCCCGAGTCTCTACCCATTTGATCACCCATTAAAAACTACCGTGACATAAAAAAATGATGGGTGTCGGGCTCTGCTCCTGCTGCAATCCAGGAGTGACTTCCGTCGCCAACATTTCTGGAGCCGTTGCCGGGGACGAAGTTGAAGATTTTCCCTGGGAAGAACAACATTGAGCCTCTGATTCTGAAGGTGCATCAGACATCAGAGCTCTTAAATATTTCTACTGTGCACCTGGCGACTCCACTATGGCGACTCCATTGTTTCCACATCACTGTTTCAACTGTGACTACTATTAGCACACCTGAAAGCTGACCCTAAGGAGCTTTCTCGAGAAGGTTTCAGCAGTTGCTTTCTCAGCCTGAGAAGCTTCCTGGGTAACGACAACGTTAAGATCTGGCCTTTGATGGTGAACAAGGACCAGGCATATTTGAATTTGTGCATCTTTCACCTGGCGACTCCATGATTCGAGGATTGATTGGCGACTCCATTGTTTCGATATGAAGAAAATTATGGCTCAAAGGTTTTCTTTCTGTGACTTTTCCCAGATAGTTGGTTTTCCTAATGCACTTCCTGATAGAGACCCATGGGAAGATTTCCTCCCTGAATTTCATGCAACAAGTTGGGAGGAACCAGCTGAGCATTTACTGGACTTCCATGAGGCTATTCACCGACACAATATCACGCATGAGGATGTYYRGATTAAGCTCTTYARKTRTTCRTTGAAGGGAGYTGMTCTTGARTGGTGTYGRTCTCTTCCCRCTGCRAGCATCCKCTCTTTAACAGRTTTTCATACARCTTTCAATTCATTTTGTAAAGACTAYTATCCAGCTGATTGTTTGTTTGAAAACTGTTGTGAGGAGTTTTCTTCGCTTCATGAAGCCTCTGCTGGCCCTGAAGACCAGGTCCATGATGAAGCTTTTACTGTGGAGGAAAGCATTTGCCAGGAAAATATAGRGGTGTTGAATRATATYAATTGTGTTAGCCCTAKAACRGAAGCATCTGACATTATATCAGATGCCTCTATTCTTTTAGATATTCATAACGATCAACATGCCTCTTGTGGAAATTGTGAGTTTATAGAGAAAATGTGGTCCATGGTAGATGACTCACCTGGATATCGGGTTGAAGCAGATGTTCCTAGCAGCTCTGCTCATGATGACGAAGACCCTCTCTTTTTAAAAGAGGGGTTAGTTGTGGAAGATGATTTTTCTCTTTGCCCCCAAGGGGTTTCTCACGATATATTTTTACCTGGGATTCAAGAGAAAAGGATTATGTATGAGCAGCCAGAAGTAGCAGGTCCCACTGTCCCTGAAACAAAATTTTTTGACGGGATCACTGTTCTGGAGGAGGGTCATATCAATGAAGGACAACTCATTTTTGATGTATATTATAGTGATGATGAGCAGAAAGCTTATCCTACATTTGATCACTATAAAGATATTGAAGAGCCAGTCAGCAAGCAGAACCGCCCCATGGTCCCTATTTATGATGAATACGAATTTGACCCGGGGGAGAGCCAAGAAGAGGAAAAGGAACCAGAGGAACAACTGAGCACATATTTCATTCCAGAGCCAGTCAGGGAGCAGCTACCGCCTGAGATCAGTGAGCCTACGTCAGTTGTCCACTCACCTGTGCTTATCAAAGATATTCAACCACATGTGAGCAACTCTATAGCAGAGGAGGCTGCCTGTCACCAATTTTCCGAAATTCGCCACTCATTCTATGACCCTGTCGGCGAATACATGGAGTGGCATGTCCTTTATGCCTTGGAGCCACCCTATTCCATATCAACTTCACCCTGTGAGAAGAAGTTGAAGAGTGTAGCTGTTCTGCTGTCACAGTTACACCATCTGCTAGTGATCATCGATAGAAAGAAAGAGCTTCCCTTCAGGAAGTTGCTTGATTGGCTATGGTGGAAGTCTTCTTTCACCTAACCCCATGTAAAGTGTTTTATTAGTTTAGGTTTGTATATAAATAATCTCCTTTGAGCATGTATTTTTATTTTGTTGCTTTTATTTTTCGGCTTGTATTTTCAGCAGCGGGATGTTTTGAGCCTGACTCCATAGCCCAACAGCAAGGCACTGAAGCTGCGGAATGAGTTCTTAGAGCATCGCAGGGACGACTCTATCCCCAATGGAGCCTAATGTTAGCGACATTTCTTGTTCTAGGCGCAAAAGTATTCGGGTCTGCAAGTCGCACGAGAAGCACCCGAGCGCAGCATGGAAAAAATCTCGTTTTGAGGCTTCCAATCAAGCGTGCGGGTGGAATTACGATGTCAGCAACCCAGATCCATCCATAAGAGCAGATCAACGGTCATCGGAATATCGAGGCTAGCAAGTTGACCGATGTATAACGTCAAAGAAAGCGGCTTTATGCTGAGATTGAATCTGGGTCGTCCGATCCTGCGACACATAGTGCGAGATCTAGTTGGCATATCGACAGTCGGGAGTTCAAAGGGTGAAAGTCCCTCATCATCTCACATCCCGAAACCGTGAAACCCGGAGTGCGAAAGTGCCCAGAGGCGGGCCCGCAGTATTTCGAAGCAGCCTCAGCCGTTCATCCACAGGAGACACCTAGCGCGTGATTAGGCTCCTCGCCTTTTCACCGATCGCGACTTCGAAATACAAAATAATAGCCTGTCATATTCCCGATGCGCGAGGTGCCGGGAGCGTCCAGGACCCGGGCCCGCAGCATCACCAAGTAAGTTCAGGGCCGTCATATCTGAGAGGGACGCATGGCGCCCAATTAGGCAATCTCGACGTTTCTGTCATCGCAGATATGAATAAGAAAGGATTAACTCCTTCCATTTGTGAACACCGAAAGCGTTTTGGGAATAGACACAGGGTCGCAGGCCATGGTCACTTGGGAAAGAAAGGAGCCGTGAAAAAGGGGCCAAAGGCGTCGAGTCTAGTTGCTGAAAGGATCATCGTGATCTCCATGCGCCATCTGATCCAACCTTGATCCTAGTTTTCGCCTGGAGTAAATGAAGATGAGAAGGGGTGGTTGAAACCTCTCCTCAGGCATTAAGTGCAAAGTATGGATAATCTGGCAGGTGGTCTGCTCGAGAGGGTCCTGTGTACCCATTTTTCTAAAGAAGCCATGTCGAGTCTTCGACCAGCCGGAGGAAGTCTGCACATGCTAGCCCGACACTTAATGGCTCAGCTACTCCTCCTGTAGGAGCCATGCGCAGTTAAGGTGGCGTCTGACAAAGAATACCAGTCCGAATTCGGCTGAAAGGACACCAAGTCGTGGATGACCGAGCATGCCATCGTTAGGCAAATTTTCTGAGTATATAGAGTCAGTCTTTTTATTTTGTAAAGCATCGATGGTTGAGCAAGGCTCCCGGTGGTAAACTTTAATGAAGCACTATTTTCCTGGTTATGTCTAGACTCTTGAGACTTCTTGTCAGATGAATGTTAGTTTTTCTTTCGTGTCTTTGTCTACACTGTATTAGAACGGCTCGAAATTGGAGAATCCAGTCGAGTTGTAACTGTTATAGGATGATGTAGAGTTTGATCACTGTAACAGTTGCATTGTTTCTAATCGGTCCCTATGATTTTCTTAGCACTGAACGACTTGGAATTGGAGAATCTAGTCAAGTTCCCCCTTTCAGTTTCTCGAAACTCTGAACTAGAGGATCTCACATTCAAAGTTTTTCTTCTACAAATTACTGAAAGGCCTATTGCCTGAGGTAGTTTGTCCACTCTTCTCACCAAGTCTTCAACCTGCTCATTTTCAAATCAACCCACTGATTGAAGTTAGATCAAGACCTCCTTTGTTCGTCGCATGTCAGACCCAGTCCCTGAGTTTGAGTGATATCTTCCTGAGTCTCTACCCATTTGATCACCCATTAAAAACTACCGTGACATAAAAAACTGATGGGCGTCGGGCTCTGCTCCTGCTGCAATCCAGGAGTGACTTCCGTTGCCAACAGTGGGATTTGAGAGTATAAAAAGTGAGGAAGAAGATTTTTTAGTAGTCATTCACGCCACAGTTTCAAAGGAAACTCCATAGTGAGTGCCCCTTTCTTTGTATTTACATTTCATAACTGAAGAAAATATAGTAGAGCATATGCCTCACCTTCTAGTTAGGTTTTCTCCCATTTTTGGTCTCCCATGATAGATATTGTGTTCATTTTTGTGGGTGGTGTGTTCATTTTCTTATTCTTTTTATTTCAAATTTAGGTTGTCTTCATAAATTTGAGTAATAAACTAGTGATAATAAATTTGAGATCTAAGAAAATAAACATGTATATTGAAAGATTTTAGAACATTTCAAGATTTGTTGTGATGAACTATTCTAGTGGAATATCCATGATGGTTTACATATAATATTGAAATTAGAGTGATTTCATTTGGGATATGTGTGGGAAGTTACATGATCTAGGAATTGGTTTAAGAAGGAAGTCACACAACCCTTTCCATGGAGGATAAGTCCATTCATAACAAGCCTTGAGATGCACCAGAAGAGATATTTATGAGGATGGAGGAACAAGTCACTAATATCTCTCGCAACATAGCCCTCCTCATGCTAGCTCTAGTGAACAAGTTTGGACCTTTTAGGAAGGTTGTTGGCTCTAAAGTAGAAGTTATATCAGATGTGAAATTGAGAGATAGTGAAGACCTAGAAAACGAGTAAAAAAAGACCTCTTGAAAGAGAAACCAAGTTCTAGTGCCATCACTTCTTCACAAATTTCTTTTAAAATGGAAGCAAAAGTGGACATTAAGCACTATCAAGGTGATATTGATGTTGTTAATTTGAATAATTGGTTACAATACTTAGAGATATATTTCAGTTCCCATAATATAGATGAAGAGTAGAAAATTTCATTAGCCTAACTAAAATTAGAGGGCCATGCACCAACCTGGTGGGAAAGCCACACAAAGACACTTAGGCTAAATGGTGATCCACTAGTAACAAAGTGGGAGGTATTCAAAAACCTTTTCAAGTCTTGGTCTTACCCTATTGGGTATGTAGAGGACCAATGGATCCATTGACATCACTTTAGGTAGAGTTAAGGGTAGACTATGCAATAGTACACCACTGATTTGAGGAAGATGGTGATCACATTGGGTATCTCTCCCAAGAACCTATACATACTCCTCAAACATTTGGGGGGTATACAAAGTCATTTACAAAAACAAGTGATGTTCTTCAAAGTAAGGATCATTGACGAGGCCTATGTGAAAGAATAATACTTGGATAAAATAGGCCATAAGAAAGGAAATTCAAGTGGTTGTAAAATGAAATACCACTAAGATGATTCCAAGGAAGGAAAGAAGAAGTGCAAAGGAAAATATAAGAAGATGGCATCCACTACACATAAATGCAATGATACAAACAACCATTGCACTGATTGTAATATTGATGGTTGCACTGAAGATAAGTGTTGGAAGCTACATTAGAGGTGAATCCAAATAATCGTAAGAAGGATTCCAAGAATAAGAACTTGCTAGCTGCAGATTCAAAAAACCAAGTAGAGAGTGGCTCAGATGTGGATGAGAATATTTTATGCACTTCAGTATTAAAGGAGGTGAATTCGAGTAGCCTTCATCACAAGGAATAAAAGGAGATGACAAACTCTTCCATGTTTAGATCTAAGTCAAAATACCAAGGTAGATTCTCTATTCAATTATTTCACAGGATAACCTCATTACAGATGATCTAGTTAAAAGGATTAGGTTGGAAGTTCATGATCTTATGAGCCCATATCCATTGGGATGGGTGAATAAGGATGCAAAGCTCAAGTTTTCTATAAGTGTATATTTTATTGACGACGTGGATTTGTATGTAGTACCCCTTGATGTGTGCGGTGTAGTGTTTGGAATCCCCCATATGTATATGAGGGATGATATATCCATAATGATATAAAACCAATACTGCGTGATTAAGGATGGGAAATCTTACATCATCAATGTACACATAGGAAAATAAAATATCTCTCTAGTAAGTGATAACTAAGACAAAAGGTTGATCAGTTCTAGTAAGACGTAAGAAGTATGAATTGGTAAGAGTAAAGGCATCCCCAGAGGGATGTACCAAAGAGTAAAAACAATATTTAGGGAATTTGTTGCAGGTGTATAGATGATTGTTCCAGTAGCCTAAAGGGTTACCACCTAAGATGGAAGTGGAGCATGAGATACAATTGTTTCCTAACTCCCCATTACCAAATATTGGGTCATATAGATAGTATATTTTGGAAGTAAGTGAAGTGAAGAAATAGTTGCAATAGTTGCTGAAGAAAGGAGTAATTCAACTAAGCACCTCACCTTGTGGATCACCTATAATCATAGTGCCCAAGAAGGATGGGGTTTGGAAAATGTGTATCAACTACAGATCTTTGACCAATATCACACTCAAGAATTGATACCCTCTTCCCACAATCAATGATTTGTTAGACTACTTGCACCATGTCAAGTACTTCACAAAGTTGGATCTCAATTCGACATACCAATAGGTACACGTTAAATAAGAAGATACCTAGAAGACTTCCTTCAAGACAAAGAAATATTTCTATGAATGGATTCTCATGCATTTTGGTTTATGTAATGCATCAGATACATTTATGTGATTAATGAATGATGTATTGTGTCCCTATTTAGATTCATATTCAATAGTATATTTGGATGACATATTGGTTTATATCTTTACCTGGGAAGAGAACATATCACATCTCATGTAGGTATTAGAGACTGTAAAAAATAATTAGCTA
>ML810072.1:26839-53506 GCA_009831015.1 Picea engelmannii
TTTCAATTTTTTTATTATCAAGATTTGATATGTCAATTTGACAATTGTTTAACAGTATGTTCGTTAAACATGAAATGAATGATAATGAGTTATTGTTTTCCACAACAATGTATCTGTTATTAAACTTATGTTTTTAAGAAATGGAATATACTGAAACAATCTACAAAGACTCTATTTTATTATGACTATAATTTTGAATCTAATGGATGAATATTATAATTTCTAGAATTTTTTTTAAGTTGACCAAGTTGAAAATGTTGCATATTTTAAACACGTGTTTTTCTACACCTTGTATCTATCTTAATTTTTACTTAAAAGTAAAATCTAAAAATACCCTTTTGACGAGAACATTTTAACAATTATGAATATAATTTTTCCATAATTTTCCGTTGTGTATTTTTAGAGATACGGTTTTTTCATTTCACCCAATCATAATCTCACCTAAAAATATTATGGAGTGATTTTTTTATAAAATTAAATAAAATTAGATAAAAACAATGAAAATGAAAACAAATTATACCCAATGAAAGTAGATTCAATTTTAGAAATGTTGGTATCAATTCTCAAACTAAATTCTGAGTATTTGTAGGAGTCCGCTACCTCCAAAGATGAAGTAAGATGGAGAGAATTTGCAGTTTCCTGCAAACTGTCCCATTTTCAAGTTTTCGGCCGAAATATTCTTTCGGCCGAAAAATAGTTTTTAACGGAATCCGTTAAAAATAAACGTTTTGGCCAAAAAGTATTTCGGCCAAAATATTCTTACCATGGGAAAATAATTCATCCAAAAAACATTGTACACGAATTTTGAGGGCACCGTTAAATTTGACGTGAAAATTTTCGGCCGAAAGAAACATTTGTTCGGCCAAAAAATTGCCGCTAGAAATTTTGGAGACCCGATTGTCACGAAAGTGTTTCATGTTTCTAAGATGTTTCATGAGAGATTCCTAAACTACCCTACATATGATAATAAACTATATGCCCTAGTTTAAGATGTTAAGAAGTGGAAGCACTTTATGATGGGAAAGGAAATCATTATCCACATTAATCACTAGTCACTATAGTATTTTCAGGCCTAGAGCAAGCTTCAACAAACCATACATTACAAATGGATGTGTTTTTTTCAACAATTTCATCTAGTCATCAAATCTAAGAAGAGAGACACTAATAAGTTGGTAGAAATTATTTCTAGTCCACACACATCCAAGTTTACATCCTTGAGAAGTATTATGCACATGGATCCTTTTCTCCATGACACATACAAATAGGCATACATAGAATATGAAGACTTTAAAGAGGTGTTTCAACAGCTACAGAGCCAAATTTGTGTAGAATAAGGTGATTGTAAGGCTAACTACCATCTACAAAATGGGTTTCTTTACAATATAGACAAGCTATATGTCCCTAAAGGTGAAATATTGTATCTTATCAGAGAGGCTTACACCTCCGAGGTTGTAGGAAATTTTGGTGTTGGGAAGATAGTTGCCAACTTACAAAGGTTTGTGTATTGGCCTAGAATGAAAGAATATGTAGCTTTTTGTATTAGAGGATGCATAATTTATTGTATCGACAAGCCTAGTAATAGAAAGAAACATTTATATCATCCCTTACCTATACCCATTTAACCATGGAAAATTACTTATATGGATTTTGGGGGTGGTTTGATAACAAATTAGGCCCTCCTATTTTAAAATATTTAGCTTGGTAGCCTTCAATGTCCTTAGCTTTCCCATTTGAAAGCAACTTAACCCCGAACTCTATGTCATCTAAAGAAAAAACTTCATCCTCTGTAGGGACAATAGGAATGGTGTCCATGGAATTAGGGAACTCGTATAGACTTTTAAGGTATGAATTCTAGTCCCTTAAGGGAATCATATTATTTTATTTAGTATTACGGTTTAAAATTTGGCTCCATAACTTCTTAGGATCCAACTTAGATAGTTGTGAAAGCTACTCTTGCCTTTTATTGATATAGTACCTTTTTTTAATTTTAATTAGGGATTTGTACGTATTGATATTATTGAGTTTTAAGGACTCATTAGAAGCATCCCTAATGGATTTCCTAGCAATTTTATATTATTTATCATACCAAGGGTTGGTCGTTCTATTATTCTTTTTACATGACACCTCAAAAGAGAACTTGATAATATAAGTGGAAAGGGTAGTTGTAAAATTATGATAGAGTTCTTCAATTTTGTCCTTATAAGTGATGCAAGTGGATATTGGTGGGCACCCACCTATTCCACTGGCTCGAAAAACATTTTTCCACCTTGGCAGTTTTTCGATTTCCAAACTTTCGGGGCAATTTTGAGGCCCTAAACGATGTTTTTTGGTATATGGGGCCCACAAGACTATTGAATATCTATGTTACACCTTTCCAACGGGTTATCATGCGCCTAAAAGAAATATCGTATGCAAAAGTTACGATCCCAGGAAGTTGATGCACTAACTTACCCAAACGGGGCTCACATGACTTTTGGCGCTTCATCTCCTAGGGTTAGGTTTTTGGATGTCTAGGATTTTTGACATTATTGTTTATTGTAAAAGGCCTTTAGAGCCTCATTGTAACCATCTTCTTGCGAATGAGTGCAACCGTCACATCTCTTCTTAGAGATAAGCCGCCACCATTCTAGAAACCTTGTTTTCCGCTGCATTTTACAGTTTCAACTTATTTCCTTATTGAATAGAAAATCAGTTTTACTGTATCTCTATTATTTTGTGTTAAGCATATTTTAATAATCTATATTCATTTCGTTTTGCTCATAAAATCTAGATCAGTGGTATCAACACGGTCTTCTCCTTGTCCTCTTAATGCATGTCCCCAACGAGGTTAGGGTACAAAGAATTGGGTCTCGAGCTTGTTTCTCTTGAGGAAAAAATATCTTGCACACCCAAGCAACCTCTCATGGTAGGAGAAAATAAAGATGATGTGACAGGAGATCATTTCAAAATGTTGCTTGAGGAATCCCTTATGCAACAGAGGAATGAGATGATGGATAGTTTCGTGCAAATCCTTCGACGACTACCAACAAGTGACGCATCTTCCTCAAGTGGAGGAGCCACCCCCTTCAAGGTACAAATCAACTTCAATATTCCTATATTTGAAGGTCAAATAGAAGTAGATGTTGTAGACAAGTGGTTGAATCTACTAGAAGGGTATTTTTCTGTCCATAACTTTACGAATACAGAAAATATTACTTTTGCGCTCCTCAAAGTTATTCCCCATGTCAAATATTGGTGGGAAACTTTCTGTGAGCAAAAGGAAATAAAGGAAACCTCTTTATTTACAGTCACGACCACCTGGGAATCCTCGAGGGATTCTATTAAGGAACAATACTACCCTGTCGGAAGTTATGATGACTTTTATACCAAATGGACCACACTACGACAAGAAAGAGACCAAGCAGTGCTAGAGTTCAAAAATATCTTCCATACCTTGCGCACCAAGCTGGGTATAAAATATTCAGAGAAACATCTAGTGCTCAAGTATCATGGTGCTCTGCATAGATAAATCCAGACCGAAATGGAATTTATGGACATCTTGTCCTTGGGCACGACTTACAGATATGTCGTCAAAATCAAGTAGAAGCTCAAACAAAAGACATGGAAATTTGGGCCTAGGAACCCCTCATAACAAAAGTCAGGAAAGGGTGGTCCCAACCCACAGAACAAAGGATAGAGAAAATATGGAAAATATCAAGACAAACAGTCCAAGCCGCAAGAAAAGAAGGACACCAGAAAGACAAAGAAAGATACCGGTAAGTGGTGTGACTTCCATAAGAGCCCTTGGCATAACACTACTGATTTCCACTCAAAGAATTCACTGGTGGCTGAAGTGAAAGCCTCTGAATCAGATGCAGGTTCTGACTTTGAGTCAGAACCAGAAAGGGGAAGATGAATCATTGATGCAGAACCTAGTGCCATCGTTGCTACCAACAAGCTCCATCCTGGTGAACCAGATGAGATAGAGGAAGGAGAGCACCTCTTCCATTCATATATGTGGGTAAAATGCACCTTGTTGCACTTCATCGTTGATAGCGGTAGCCAGAAGAACCTCATCTTAGCAGAGGTTGTCAAGTAGTTGGCCTTGCCAACAATGCCACACCCACAACCCTACACCATTGGATGGCTCCACCAAGGAAGCCATCTCCGCGTCATACAACAGTGTCTACTATCGTACAACATCAAACCCTTCAAAGATGAGGTATTGTGTGATGTTGCTCCTCTTGAAGTTTGTAATGTTATTTTGGGCCAACCTTATTTATGGAAACATCATGTTGTATATGAGTCTAGGCCTCGTAGTGTTATTATTACTTTGAACATGAAATTTTACAAGATACCTAAGGAAATCCCTCCTAGTGTTATTTCCTTGATATCTGCCAAGCAATGCAAGAAGGTCATATCTCAGTCCGAGAAAATTTTCTTCTTCGTGATTCGATCTCAGAGTGAGAGAAAGATCGCAACCACATCCAGGGCCTCCATGGCCGATCTCTCCACACAATAGAAGCAAGTGGATAAGGTCATATAATAACACTCAGATATCTTCTCCTCTCCTACTGGGGTAGCTATGCACTTCCAGGTCAAGCATCCCATCGATATGACCCCAGGCGCATCGCTACCAAATGGGCCAGTCTACCACCCCTCTCTATTAGAAAACAAGGAGATTAAGAGGCATATCCAAGAACTTTTCCATAAGGGGCACATCCATCCCATCTCATCTCCTTGTGGGAGCCCAATCATGCTGGTATAGAAGAAAGATGGGACATGGTGACTCTACATTGATTACCAGGCCTTGAATAAAATCATAGTTTGAAACCGGTACCCAATTCCCCGAATCGATGACCTCCTTGATCAAATCAAGGGGGGAAAATACTTCGGTAAAATTGATCTGAAGTTTGGCTACCACCAGGTCCCAATATAATAGACAAATGTATGGAAGACTTCCTTCAAGTCAAAATAAGGTCTTTTTGAATGGCTGGTCATGCCCTTTTGTTTGACAAATGCTCCAACAACTTTTATGAGGATGATGGACGATATCCTACAACCTTTCACCAATACTTTTGTAGTGGTGTATCTGGATGACATCCTCATCTACAACAAGACTTGGGAAGAACACTTGTAGCATATTCAACAGATTCTGCACACCCTACGACAACACAAACTATATGCAAAGTTGGAAAAATGCTCCTTTGACATGGACATGGTCCATTAATTAGGCTACATCCTTGATCAACATGGTGTGCATGTGGATCCAACCAAGCTCCAGGTCATCCGTGACTGGCCAGCCCCAACCACACTCACTGAACTTCGAAGCTTCTTGGGCCTCACCAATTTCTATCGCAGGTTCGTGATGGGATTCTCTCATATCACATGGGCCCTCAACCAAGTAACCAGGGGTGTACGTAAGGAAATATTTGTGTGGGGAATGTCCCAACAACAAGCCTTTGATTACTTGAATAAGTGTTTGTTCTCATCCCTGATACTTTCATTACCAGACCTGCAACATCTTTTTGAGATCGAGACAGATGCTTCAAACTATGTTGTGGACGTCGTTCTCACTCAACACGACCACCCCATGGCATATCATAGTGAGACACTATCAAATGTTTTCCATAAGTACCCTACTTACGACAAAGAAATGTACTCCATTGTGCAAGCCTACCGCCAATGGAGACATTACATTCTTGGGAATGAGACAATCATCCACACTGATCACAAGCCACTACAGTTCATGTAGACCCAAGGCAAATTGCAGAATGAAATCCATCAAAAGTGGTCAACATACTTAAAACAGTTCCACCTCAACATCAAGTATAAAACATGAAATACCAATCGAGTTATTGACTACCTCAACTGACCTCCAGTCATGAAACTCATCACGGTGCTAGACTCTTGCAGTCACGAGACCTTTGAATGGCCCCACCTCTATGAGATAGACCTTGACTTCTCCACCACCTACCAAATGTTGAGTGCCAACTCAGTGGTCACTAATTTTCATATTGAGGATGGGTTGTTGTGTCGTCTGGGCCATCTCTGCATTCCATCAAGCGAGCGCATGAAGCTAATTTGGGAAGCTCATTACAGTTGGGTGGCAGGACACTTTGGCGTTGAAAAGAGAGTGGCAGTGCTGCAGAAAAATTTCTTCTAGCCGAAACTTCGACAGGATGTCGGCAAGTATATGAGGTCCTGCACCGCCTATGCTATTGCCAAACCGATCACTAAAAAATAGGGCATGTACACCCCTCTTCCTACTCCTAACAGGCCGTGGGAATCTATCTCAATGGACTAGATGTCGGGCCTCCCGTCCACCAAGAGGGGAAATGACTGTGTTTTTGTGGTTGTTGATAGCTTTTCCAAGATAACGATTCTAGTCGCCTGTAAAAAGAACATCACAACATAAGCCACTACCAAGCTCTTCCTTGAGTGAGTATGGGCACATTTTGGGATCCCACAAACCATTACCTCAAACAATGATGGTTCCTCAGCTCATTTTGGTCGAGCCTCTTGTCACTGTTGGATACCAAGCTCACCAAATCCACTGGCTTCCACCCCCAGACAGATGGCCAAACTGAGGTCGTCAATTGGATGGTCATACATATCATGTGCATGTACAATTAAAAACATCCTCGCACATGCGATGAGAGCCTTCCCTATGTCCAACATAGCTACAACCGAGCCCTGCATAGCTCAACTGGCCACAACTCCTTTCAGGTGGGGTTGGGATTCGAACCATTGGGCCCCATGGATGTTGCAATATCCCTGGCGACCACCTCGGCCGACTCGTCCCCTGCTCCACCAAAAGTTGACAAAGCCACCCGGTTCATTGAGTGGATCCAACACATCCGCCAACAGGTTCAAGATATTCTACAGAATTCTAATGCTAAGTGAAAATAGCGCCATGATCAACATCGGGTGCCACATAAGTTTAAGGTGGGCGACAAAGTTTGGTTGCATTTGGAAAAAGTACGCCTTACAGGGCCCCATCAGAAGCTTTGCCCACTCTGCTATGGGTCATACATAATTACCAAGGCTATGGGTGACAATTATTTTGAGCTCAACATTCCCCCCTTCCTTGGTCTGCATCCAGTCTTCAACGTGGCTCTCCTTCGACCATATTTCCCACCATTATTGGACACCTCAGAGATAACAAAGTAGTTGACACCAACAAAGCTCAACCCTGACTGCATGCAACAAGCATCCAGTGATCAGATTGTGGAAACAGAGATCAAGGGTACTCGAAAAGAAAGGATCCAACTTTATTGAATCATCAGAGCAAGGAAACTCCTACACCAAGGCAAGTGGCTCACTTGGGGCCAAATTCAATAGAAATTTCTCATCTGATGGGGGAACTCAACGCAATGGAGACCATTGCTTCCTAAGGAGGGAGGATTTATCCAGGTGGATATTAGTGGCCACCCACCTATTCCACTGGCTCAAAAAACAATTTTCCACCTTGGCAGTTTTTTGATAGTTTTTTGTGTTCCAAACTTCTAGGGCCAGTTTTTTGGGTTCCAAAATTCCCGGGCCATTTTGAGGCCCTAAACGATGTTTTTTGGGGATTTGGGGCCCAGGTGAATTTTAGAGGCACTGACCTAGGCCAGTTGAAAATTGTTCTTCTGGGTTATACCTTTCCAACGGGCTATCGTGCATCTAAAATGAAGATCGTATGCAAAAGTTATGACATTGGGAAGTTGATGTACTAACTTACCCAAACGGGGGCCCACATGACTTTTAGCACTTCATCTCCTAGGGTTAGGTTTTTGGATGTCTAGGGTTTTTTGCATTCTTGTTTATTGTAAAAGGCCTTCAGAGCCTCATTGTAACCATCTTCTTGCGAATGAGCACAACCGTGACATCTCTTCTCAGAGATAAGATGCCACCATTCCAACAAGCTTGTTTTCCACTGCATTTTACAGTTTCATCTTATTTCCTTATTGAATAGAAAACCGTTTTTTTTGTATCTCTGTTATTTTATGTTAAGCATCGTTTAATAATCTGTATTCGATTCGTTCTGCTCATAAAATTTGAATCAATAAGTTAGGAGATGTAATTTACTATTTAAATCCTTTAAGAAAAGGTCAACTTTTCTTTTTTGAAAGCGCAATTGCTTTTGATTATCAAAATTATCTTCAATGGTACTCATGTGCATGACAAAATTTAGAGTTAGGGTTAAAGGTTTATGATCATAGTCAAGTTCATGGTCATTTAAAAGGTCAAAAGTTTCTATTCGGTTGGAAACAAGGATATCAGATATCACATAATCTATGACATTACTACCTAGCCCATGAATACAAGTCATCTGGTTGGAGTTTGGCCACTTCATTACTCCATTGCAAATTATTATGTCTTGGGAGCTACAGAGATTGACCAATTCAGTACCAAACAAATTCTCAATTAGGTCTTCAGAGCTTCTTTTGTAACTATTAGATAAAACAAGGTCCTCATCTAGCCACAAAGGATTATGGTTGGGATCAGTGCTTAAAAGAGTAGCTTGTTTAGTTGTAGTCCTAGAATTAAAGTCTCCTAGGAGGAGGATATTACCTTCATTTTTCGAACTATAAATATCTTGTTCTAAATTATTATAGGGACAATTGCTATCTAGATTGTTTTTCTTATAAAAAGTATAATTAATAGGTGCAAAATAACAAATTACTATATATATATCTTCTTAGCATTGCCCCATTACTTTGGAAAGGTATACATACCCTACCCCCCTCTGGATTTGAACCTGTAATATCTTACGAGGAAACACATGTTCTTAACCATTAGGCCCACTCAGGCTGTATTAATAAATACATTACTAAAGTAGTAATGCACTAATAAATACATCAATAAATACATTACTAATATATTAAATGCATCAATAGCAAGTACTAATATATTGAACACATCAATAAATACATTAAATGGATTAATAAATACACTTGCTAATGTATTAATACACTAACAAAATAATACATTAATAAAGTAGTAATGGATTGAAGTTAATATACTTAGTAAAACATTATTAAAATATTAATACATTAATATATTATTAAGTAATACATTGCTAAATTATTAATACTCTACTAAAGTAATATATTAATGATGATGATGATGATGATTAACTCCACTAAGACCTAATTGGTCTATTCGACCTTAAGAGGGTAAGTGATTACTTAGGATTCTTTATAATTTTGTTTCTCTGCTCGAAAAGCATTGAGAGAAACTTTCCAAGTTCACCATACTTTTGTTGAGTTAAGAGGTTAGCAAGGTTGGTAGTGTGACAAATATTTTTAAAATGAGATCTAATATGGGTATAGGATGGACAATCTAAGAGAAAGTGTTTAATAATACATTATTAAAGTAACAATACATTAATAAATATATTATTAAAGTAGTAATTCATTAATAATACATTATTAAAGTATTAATACATTTAATGAAAATGACTAATATGATTGACCATGATCATGATTTCTTATGATCATGATTATGAATGTCATTGATACATTAAAGTATGTTGAAGTCCATTAATTTAATTGAATAATAAATTAATACAATTTTAATAAATACATTACTACATTAGTAATACATTAAGACATTAATAAAGTATTAATAATAAAATAAAATAATACATTAATAAAGTAGTAAGACATTAAAAAAACATTAATACATTATAACATTCATACCATGTATAAATTGAAGTGTAAATTTGCATTAAAGTATAATGTAACTTATTAATTAATTGATACATTAATAATGTAATGTATTAATTAATTAATAAATTAATGCATAATGTAACATGTTAAAGTACTAATACATTAATAATATTATTTATTAATTAATTAACACATTACTATATTGTTAAAGTATTAATATACTCATAAAGTAATGCATAAATAATAGTGTTAAATTATTAATATATTTATGGAAAATGATTATCTTGACTATAGTTGATCATGATCATGATTTCTTATGGTCATGACTATGAATAACATTGATGCATTAAAGTATATTGAAATGTATTTATTTAATTAAAAAATGCATGTTATTACATTTTTAATAAAATCATTAATAAAGTATTAATACATTAAGACACTAATAAAATATCAATACATAAATAAAAGAACACTTTCATTAAGTAGTAAGACATTAATAAAACCTTAATATATTATTACATTAATATAATGTATAAATTAAAATATAAATTTACATTAATGTGTAATGTAAACTATTAATTAATTGGTACATTAATAATGTAATGTATTAATTAACTAATACATTAATGTATAATGTAAGATATTAAAGTACTAATACATTAATAATGTAATTTATTAATTAACTAATACATTAACACATTGTTAAATCATTAATACTCTAATAAAGTAATGCATAAATAATACATTATTAATAATGTATTTATTAATATTATTAATACACTAAAACATTAATATTAATATTAAAACATCAATATTAATATTAAAACATTAATATTAAAGAATTAAAACATTAAAAACTTATTAATACTTTAATAATACATTATTAAAGTATCAATACCTTAATAAATACATTATTAAAGTAGTAATACATTAATACTACTTTATTAAAGTAGTAATACATTAACACTACATTATTGAAGTATTAATACAATAATTTACAATGACCATACTTGACTATGGTTGACCATGCCCATGGTTAAGTTTGGTAGAACTTGGTTGACTTTGGAAAGGAAAGGTTCACCATGGTTGACCTTGGTTGACCATGACCATGGTTAAGTAAGGTTGACCTTGGATTACCATGATCATGGTTATTTATGGTTGACCATGACCATGACCATGGTTAACTTCTCTAGACCTTCATCATGGTTAACTTCTATATACCTTCATTATGGATGATCTTCACTATGGTTGACCTTGGTTGACCATGGCGATGGTTGACAATGGTTAACCATGTTTTCTAGTTCTTGTCCATAAGTGACCATGGCTTCCCATGGCCATCGTTGACCAAGACTACAAATGACATTCAGATAGAAATATTTGGAATTGTTTGTCACATTATGAGGACATGATATTTGCATAACATTGCGACGACGAAGCTATGTTGATGGAAATGTGATGACGAGGCTATGTTCATCATATTGCGACAATATGGTTATTTTTGTCACATTGAGAGGGAGGGGCTAAGTTCGTCAGATTGCGACGATAGGATATTTGTGTCACACTATGGCGACATGATATTTGCATGACATTGCAACGATGGGGCTATGTTCATCACATTGCGATAATAGTATATTGTTTGTCACATATTGACGACGAAGGGGATATTGCGATGATGGGTCTATGTTCATCACATTGAGATGATAGGACATTTAAGTAAAAAATAACTATGTGATGAACATAAATGTGATATGTTCATCGTATGTCGTATGGCTATGTGCTGAAATTAAATTTCATATATTCATCACATTGCGATGACATGACATTTATTTCAACTACAGGGCTATGTTCATCACATTATGACGACATGACATTTTTTGTCAGATTATGACGACATGATATTTGTGTCACATTGTGACAACGATGATATGTTCATCAAATCAGGATGACAAGGCAATGTTCGTCACATTACAACAATATGGTTATGTTCATCACATTGCGATGACGAGGCTATGTTTGTCACATTGCGACAATATGGTTATGTTTGTCAGACTGCGATAATGTGGTTATGGCCAGTCATGTTCATCACATTGCGCCAATATGGTTATATGTTCGTGACATTGCGACAATATGGTTATGGCCAGTCATGTTTGTCACATTGCGAAAATATGGTTATGTTTGTCACATTGCGAGACTCGATGCTATGTTCATCAAATTGAGAGACTCAGTGCTATGTTCGTCACATTGCAAGATTCGAGGCTATATTCGTCACATTCTAGAAACATGGTTATGTTCATCACATTGCAACAACAAAGCTATGTTCGTCACATTGTGACAATATGGCATTATTCATCACATTATGACAACAGGGTTATGTTCATCATATTGTGACGATAGGGCTATGTTCGACACATTGTGAAAAATATGGTTATGTTCATCACATTGCAATGATGAGGCTATGTTGGTCACATTGCGAACAATATGGTTATGTTCATCACATTGCGATGGCGAGGCTATGTCCATCACATTACGACAATATGGTTATGTTCGTCACAATGTGGCAATATGGTTATGTCCGTCACATTGTGGCAATATGGTTATGGCTAGTCATGTTCATCAGATTGCAACAATATGGTTATGTTCGTCACATTGTGATAATGTGGTTATGGCCATTCATGTTTGTCACATTGTGACAATATGATTATATTTGTCACATTGCAACAATATGGTTATAGCCAGTCATCTTCATCAAATTGCGACAATATGGTTATGTTCGTCACATTGTAATAATGTGGTTATGACCATTCATGTTCGTCACATTGCGACAATATGGTTATGTTCGTCACATTGCAATAATGTGGTTATGACAAGTCATGCTCATGGCATTGCAACAATATGGTTATGTTTGTCACATTGCGACAATATGGTTATGGCAAGTCATGTTCATCATATTGCAAAAATATGGTTATGTCTATTAAATTGTGAAACTCGACGCAATGTTCGTCAAATTGAAAGACTCAACACTATGTTCGTCACATTGTAACAACAAATCATTTAATGAGTTATAGTTATTATAAAATCATTGATAACAAATCATATGGATCTTTGTAGATGATGAGTTATACTGTTCTAAGGACATTGATAACAAATCTACTTGATTTATACATTATAAATGATAATTTATATTTGTCCTAAGAACATTTAAAGAAAATCAACTTGTTTTACCATTAGCCTAAAAGATTAAAATAATAAATTATAAAATCAAATAATAAATCAACTTGTTTTAGCCTAAAATAATAAATAATAAAATCAAAATATTAATTAAAATAATGAAATATAATGTAAAATATTATAAAATATTAATTAATTTATTTTAAAATAAATAAATTACCTAAAGGCGTACACCTATTACATAATCCTGTTTAAAAATTACTGTATCCACCAACTTATTGCCACATCTACATGATTAGAAAAGATCAAGGTATTTGCATAGAGTGGTAAGATAAAAGTGGAGCCAAATAGTTTAATTTACAGGTTTCATTAATTTGAACGTGTGTGGTTTAATTTACAGGTTTTAATTTCATAACGAGCTGTGGTAATGCCAAATGCCATGTGCGTTTTTGGTTGGTGAGCTGTGGTAATGTCGAATGCCATGTGCATTTCAGTTTTTGGCTAGCCAGCTGTGGGAATGCCGAATGTCGGACACAAATGCTAGTATATATATATATATATATATATATATATATATATATATATATATATATATATATATATATGCATTTACACTTAGCCGTCACGTTGTTCTACTTCAGAAATGTTGTTTTATTTGTTAATGGGGTAGATGGAATTGAGTGTCCACTTGATGTTGGACATAAATGTAAAATAATATATTTTTTTTTACAATTTATCAATAAATTAATTTATTTGGTATATATATATATATATATTTAATGATAACCCATTAATTTATATTTAAAATAATAATTAATAATATCATATTTTTAACTAACAATTAAATTTATAATTATAATAAATTTTAAAATATTAAAATTATAGAATTAATTTGTTAAAATAAAAATTGAATTAATTTTATAGCTTTAAAAACATAAAATTAATTTATTAAAATAGGATTGAATTGTTATAAATTTTTACACCTTACAAATCATAACTAATTTATCAAAATAAAAATAAAATTAAAGAACTTTAAAGCTACAGTTTTAGAAAAACAAAACATTATTGCAATAAGAACCAACATTCAAAAGATCGACGTTGCACAACGCCTCTAAAACCACCAACTTTGGGAAGATCAGAGCTAAACCACCAAGACGTAGACGTTGTACAACACCTCTAAAACCTGTGAGATGGTGTATCATCTATATGTGATATTGTTAGCATAGTGGAGAATTCAATTAGGTCAAATTTGAAGGAAACCATACTCATGAATCAATGGCAAAGAACAAGTAAACTCTCAATGAGAACATATTGAGAATGAATACCACATAGAAGATGCTACTAGGGTTCTTAAGCATTCAAGTAATGGGAAATTCTATGGCAGTGCATTTCTTTGAGCTAGCTTGAGCTTCAAGTAGCAACTGGCTTGAATCCTTGAGGCTTCTTCTTGGGTGTATGTTTCTTCATCATTTTCTGCAACCTCTCTCTGCTGCCGTCGCTTTTGGCACGAGCTCTCACGTCGTCGCCATCGATCTTTGAGGGAGGACGGAAGACAAAGTCGGTGGCCATTGCTTCAGGTCTCTCAGTCATTGCACCAGCCGCTTCTCGCACCAGATGACTTTGACTTCCAGGTCAAAGTCATCCGACTCCAATTCACCGTGTGAACGACCTTCCGATACTTGTGGCCTTGCGAGTTTTAAATTTACTCTCTCCGAATTCAAATATCTGAGATCAACATCATCTAGACGAGTAGGTTTCTGGAAGAGGGGGCGGCTCCATTCGTCGACCAGAGCCTTCGCGAGTCTTTTATTCGCGCCAGTCTCTTCCTCTGATCTCGATAAGAACTTGACCACCCTCCCCAATCCACTGTTTTTGAGCTGCTCTCGCCTTTCAGAATCCCCGGTGTCGATAGGCAATTTTGCGAGGATATTGAGAAGAGCCGTGCGGAGTGTCGAGTTCGGCAGCGATTGGTCAGGGAGGGGCTCCAGCCAATTCTTTAAGACGGACAGTATTCCTCTGTCCAAGAATTCCGCCTGCAGCGGACGCTTCGCCATGACCTGACTGAGCGTGGGAAGCAGTCTGAGCTTGTTGATGGCCGGCATAGATTGTCTGTTCAGCTCCGCGTCTTCCTCTGCTGCGACTTCCAGCTGGGCAATGTAACGCTCCACCTGTACAGGAATATCCGGCTGTGGGGTTTGGTAACGACCAGGAGCTGCATCATCACCGCTAAGAAGTGGAAGGTCACACTCATCATCATTCTCCATATCTTGCCGGGCAGCATACTTCCACATTTCTTCCATTTCAGCAGCAGCAGGTTTAGAGGGCTTTCTTTTCTTGCTCCCTGCATGCTTCGATTTTGATCTTTTGGGGGATTGTTGCACTTGATCATCATCAGAAGATCTTGCTTTCTTGAGTCTCTTTCGAACGGGAGAAGGGCTGTGTTCAGCTTGCGCATGCCATTCTTCGTCGCCATGTTCGTCTGGCATCTCTGGATTGAAAATGAATTCTCCTTCTTCATCACGGTATCTATCATCATCGTAGTGACCCATGGGGCCGCGAGCTGAAATTATAGCAAACCGCAGAATATAAACCCTCAAAGCCAGCGCACGTAAGAGGAAGATGTCTACGAAGATTTGCACGAGTGTTTGTCCTCTACACCAAACCCTAATCACTACTTTCATTAACGAGTGATTAGAGAGGAGGTGGATATATCCATTCATTAACGATTGATTAAGGGGGCAGCGTATATATACAATGCCCATTCAAAAAGGGAAGCCGACTCACATCTCTATATAAAATGCATCCCTCGTGTGTTATGGATTTATGTGTTTAAATGAATAATTATTTGTTATAACATGTTATATGTGTAATTATGAGTGCATGGCATGGTATTAGGCATATGCATTTCATAACATAGCATAAGTTATGCTATTATAGGTAGACTAAGTTCTACTTCTATTACATTTTGATTTTGGTATCAAAGAAGCTTATGTATAAATGTGAGTTTATGGTATGGTTAGACAATAAATTCAAATTCAAATGATTGATAGTAGTAGAGTAAAGTTATGAGTCAAGTTTAAAGAATTTTGAATTACAATATATACAGTGTGGGTTTCAGAGTTAAAGTTGTAGTAATAGGGTTGATAATTATGTGTGGATAGACCTTGTAGTAATGGGGTTGAAAACTATGTGTGGATAGATGGGTTTGCTATACGTGGACTTTTAAAAGTATTCTAGAAGGTTCAAAACCCTAATACTAATTAAGGGTTGAGATATGAAAAAACCCTAGCCCTAGACAACTATTAGACTATGTTAAATAATGGTCCGCTAGGAGGAGAGGGGGATCAATTATTTTAATAGAGCACCTAGAAGTGGTATTTTAGAGCATAATATGGGAGGAAGAAGATTATGTGGCAACAATTCCGGCCATAATGTCAAAGCCAACTCCTTACTGAGTGTCCATTTCTTGTATTTGCATTTCATAATTGCAGAAAAGAGAGTAGATCATAGGGCTCACCTTCTAGCTAGGTTTTCTCTCATTTTGGGTTTCCTAGGACACATCTTGTGTTCATTTGTGTGGATGGTGTGTTCATTTGAATGTTTCTTATTTTCAAATTTCAGTTATTTTCATAAATTTGAGCAATAAGTTAGTGATAATAAATATGATATCTAAGGAAATAAACATGTGTTAAAAGATTTCAAAATATGGCAAGATCTATTGTGACAAACTCTTCTAGTGGAATATCCATGATTGTTTACATATCATATTGTTATGCTAGTGGTTTTCTTTAGGATATTTGTGGGAAGTTGTAGGATCTAGGAATCAATTTAAGAAGGAATTCATAGAACCCTAGTTGTGGCAGATGAGTCCAATCATAAGAACGCTTAGGATGCGGTAGAAGAGATATTTGTGAGGTTGGATGAACAAGTCATTGATATCTCTCGCAACATGGCCCTCCTCATGGCATCTCTAGTTAATAAGTTCATAAATTTCAGGGAGGTTGGTGGATCTAACTCAGAAGTTGGATTGGATGAGAAACCAAGAGATAGTGAAGACCCAAAAAATGAGTAGAAAAAAAGGCTTAAGAAGGAGCAACCAAGTTCGAGTGCCATCACTCCTAAACAAACTTTGTTTAAAATGGAAGTGGAAGTGGACATTAAGCCCTATCAAGGTGAAATTGATGTTGTTAAGTTGAATCATTGGTTGCAATAGTTAGAGGTGTATTTCAATGTCCATAATATAGATGAAGAGCACGAAATTCCATTTTGTCAATTGAAATTAAAGGGCCACACATTAACCTAGAGGGAAAGACACATAGAGACACTTAGGATGGAGGGCAATCCACTGGTAATGTTATTGCACAATATGTAGTTTGGGAAAATCCCAACCCAATCCACGAATGTGTGACACAACTCGGAACACCTATCATTGCCACCTCAATAGGTAACCCCCTAATTTTAGTGAAGGACAATTCCCTCACAAGGGAGGCTTCTTAGGTGACCCTAGGGGGAATGCGATGAGAAATAGCTTAGAGAGTTCCCTTATAGGTCAAGGTCAAGGATGGAAAAAAGGCTTGAGATAAAGTCTTATGAACTAGTAAATGGTTGTCGAGGTTGTGTAGCTGCAAAATAATGTTAAACCTACCCGGAATAGGACAATATATGATGATTTAAGCCTAAAAACCAATGGGGAATCAACAAGAAATCTTGTTGTCCCAAAATTGCAGTAGTATGGAAATATATGTCAGTGGTAAAGAAACTAGGACAACTGCAAATTAAACCATCAAAATCAAGTGTGTGATGTTGGAAAACAAAGCTAGCAATGAGTAGACAATCTTCCAAAAATTAAACCAGGACTTTGATAGCAAGAGAGGGATGTTATTTAGTGTTATCAACAAGATTTTACAATAACCTAATGGATGTAGAATTTTTTTACTACAACAACAATTTCGTGCCACTAAAACCAACAAGCAATCCACCCAAACAATAGCCTTTAAGAGGTAGATCAATTATGACAACTTGCAAGTGAATTTCGGTGGTAGAAAAGTGACTAAGAGAGTATTTTTGTTGCAACCCTATGGGTTGTAGCTAAATGTTTATTACAACAACTTAAATACTTGGAAAATCAAGATGCCCTTAGGGCACAAGATAACTTAAACACATGTAAAATTAAATTCCAAACTTAAACAATTCAATCTCCTTGAAATCACATATACCAATGAACAATATTCAATCTCCAATGCAAAATATCAGTGCCTTATGTATTGGTTTATGGAGTCTCTTGTTTATGAGCTAGGGTTTATCACTCCTCTAGGGTTGTAATCCTTTTTACTCCGCAGAGTAAGCAAACATTAGCAAGGTAAATATACAAGGGAGTAAGCCTTTTTTACTCCTTGTAGCAACTTTTTAAATAGCATTTTCAATGACAATAAAAGAGAGATCCTTGATGGAGAGTGTATTCCCGTATACTCCTCCCATGTTTTGACAAAATAACCTTGAAATAAAGAAGAAACACATACAATTACAAAAATTCCTTACCTAATCCAAGAGATAGCATGAAAAACCCTCACTTATCAAGATATTCCACCAAAATTTCCAAAAACAAGCATGCAAGAGAAGTCACTAGCCTTATTCCACCAATAGAAAAAGTATTCCATCCAATTGCACAAGAGAAGAGCGATAGAAATTTTCCCAAGTAGGGCGAAAATTTTAGCCAAGAGTTTATATGTGATTCTCAAGTGAGTTATGTCTAAAATAAAAGTGAAATGAGTGTCATCTTCCTACATTCGTGATTGTTTATGTCACATTGTGGTGTCCATCCAATGTGATGTCACATTGTCATATTCATAAAGGATTTTTTCACATTGTGACATTCAACGAGGGTAATGACACATTGAATTTGGTTGGGAATATTTGGACACTGTTCATTATGGTTCGTTGTGGTGTTTGATTGTGGTTGACCATTGTTAATGGGTTATTAATATTACTAATAGTTATTTCACATTGTAGAGTTTATCAAAGGTGATGCTATATTGCGATGTTCATCAAGGATTTTGTGGCACAACATCATTTTTCTTAGGTTATGTTGGATTACGACATTTGAACATGGTTTTGTAGCATTGTATAAGGGTTTTGTTGCATTCTGACATTAGTGAAATGTGATGTCACATTGTGACATTCATAAAGGATTTTGTCCTGTTATCCCTAGCCTAGGGATAACTAAGGAGATTATGTCTCGAGGCCCACAGGTCCTAGACATGGATTATCGAGAGCCATATTGACTTGAGACTGGCCCTGGAGGGCCCATATTTCTTCTTCAACATCTCCACCTTGTCAGAACCAGCAAAATCCATCCCATCGGCCTCGTCCTTTAGTAGCAGTGGGTCTTGTTCCATGAGGTAATGAGTCTGGGTATCATGGTATGTGTCACTCTAATTCTCAAAACATTTGAATATGTGCATTTAATTCTTTTCACTTATGACGTGTGCTTGGACCTTATGCCTTTCCACTTGTCCACACCTGGGGGGAGTGAAAGAATTCCCTAGCAAGTTGGTTCCCATAGGGTTTGAGTTGCCACTGGGTGGGTTCATAAAAGGTCATCATCCATTCCCACCATACTTATCACTTTTCATCTTTTTTTCCCTCTCATACATCCCCTACATTGGCTTGGGCATTGGGTTTTCCAAGCTAGCGAAGGATTGTACCTTACCTTGTGGGAAGAAGGGGCTAAAGGCCCAGAGGGTAAAAGTTGCTGGAAAAAGATAAAATCCAAAAGAACAAAACCTTTATATGCTTTGCCCAGGAATCCCCAAGAAAGAAATAAAAGGCTTCTTAGCAAGAAATAGAGGGACCCATAAAATAATAAAATCAAGACCTAGTTGAAGGATGGGGGGTCTCATCACGAGCCAAAACATTAGGTCCATGGGCATGTAGAGGTATGACACTACCATTTATCCGGTCACCATGCCAGGGTAGTGGCTCTTTGTGGCATAGCCAATATAAAGGGGGTCTCATCACGAGCCAACCTTCTCATCTCCATGAAATTCTTGTGGGTAACATTGCCACCACTGGTCACCACGTCAGGGCAGTGTCCCTTAACTATTCTCTTGAAAGAAAAAGAAATAAGATAAAAAAGATAAAAGACATTGAATGGGACTGGGCATCCATGACAAGGTGCATCTCACCCTCTTCAGAGGCACCCATAGGTAAGCCATACATTCCCATGTCAATACTGCACCCATTTATCAAACATCCCTCACCACCTCATCCACTTACATGGCCTGGATTTGTATTCACCTGGAAACATCCCACGTCCAATGAGAATTATCCCAATAGGACCTCTTGACGTCCTCTTCAAACTTGACTTGTAGAATAGCATAACGTCTTTGAGCACTTGTCTAGGAAAGAGGGGGTTTATGCACATGTTTAGATAACTTGATTATTAGATGTGATTGACATTGATATGATCCATGTGACTTATGAGCCCATGGAGGGTGGACTTGTTATTGTTTCAGGGACACATCCGACATATAGGTACACATGGGGAGATGATTAGTTCGAACCTCCATAGGGATAAAATCCCACCAGATGGATGTTGAGACCCCAGCTAGGGGAAAAGACAGGTCAGAGGATTGCACCAAAGAGAGAGGAGGACGTTCCACCAGAGACAACCCGATAGGCCTGGAACTAGGGGGGTCTTTCCCTCCTACTATGATGTTGGCCTTGAAAGGCCCATGACGTCACCTATCTGACCCTTGACGACACAAGCGTTTGATGGACACTTTGGAGGCATTTATGTGCCAAGTGGCACATGTGGATTGATCTAGAGGCCTTGGGAGGCCTAACATTTTTCTCATGGAGGTCAACATTTCACCAGAGAGGCCTAACGTCACCTTAAAGTGGCATGATGTCACCTATTTTTCTTGATTTTGGGTTTAAATTGTCATTTTTATGTAAAAACTAGATATTTCATGTAAACTGGCCATGTCAACCTTTTTGACTTAATTCTGGTCATTGTAACTGTATAAATAAGGGGAAAATCACTCTTATTTTCCATCATCTTTCACTCACACTTAAGTGATGTATGAAATTTGCGCCCCAATTAGGGTTTCTTGGCTGAAATTTAGTGCACACTTCTTGAAGGAGGCTATTTTTGGTGTAATTTAGCATTTTTCTTGGTGGAAGTATTCAACTAGGCCTAATGCTAGATGATTCTTGGTGAATGTAAGTAAATTTTATGCAATTATTTTTCATTGAATGGTTATGGTTGTATTTTTCTTTCATTTATTCTAACATTATGAAATTGCTAGCTTAAAACCCTAGGAGGCTAAAGAACATGTAATTGTTCTTGCCTTAATAACTTTCACCTACTAGATTATGCTAGAAAATCAATTTTCTTGAAGCTTTCTTGCTAAGGGCCTTGCCATTGCAACACCCTAGCATCTTTTGCTTCATCTAGTCGTCATCTACTTCATCTTTGAGCTAAGAAGGAGGAAAATCGCTAGGGCCTAGGGTTACCTACTTCCTAGAGGCCATTTTCCCCTTAAGGTTTAGTGATTGAAGCCTTGGGATACCAACACTTCAATCATTAACCTTTTTGTCTCTATATCTCTTATTATAATTTTGTTCCTTCAAGATTGTTGCTACTAAAAGAGACTCCATTTACCCTAAAAACACTGATCTAAGCCTTACAATTGAG
Source organism: Picea engelmannii (assembly GCA_009831015.1). Taxonomy (NCBI): domain Eukaryota; kingdom Viridiplantae; phylum Streptophyta; class Pinopsida; order Pinales; family Pinaceae; genus Picea; species Picea engelmannii. The sequence continues at coordinate 48,344 of ML810072.1, forward strand.
TGATTGATGAAATCCACCCTCAAAACTATCACCTTAATCTCTCTACTAACTATTCCTAACCCTAGAATAGACTAATATACTAAACTATTTGTTTTTGTTACAAAATTAATCTACAAACATCTATTGGAGCATTAAAAGCACCTAAAAGTAGTTGTAAAGTTGATCTATACACTGCCTAATTTGCTTCTGACAAATGCTAGTACATTGGTATTAATGAGTGATTATTTTGGGTCATTTTGAAGCTCTTTCAAGGAATTTATTATGAATCAATCATCTCATAAACATTGCTATTATAAAATTTTGTTGTCTTCATCATATATCAACTATTGCTTTTATTGATAAAGTCCATGGTTTTATTAAGTACTAACAACAAGTTGTGCTTGCAAAATATATATTTTCTTGTTGCTTTGTTATGGGCATGTACATTTGAATACTTCATTACTTCATTGATTAAAACCGTGGGACTTTATGATTAGTGTGACTTGTGAGAGGGGACACTTTTATAGACACTTTAACCGTTGCCTTCTCAAACCCCTAGGTCACCGAGGACGTCTTCCCCGGGTCATCAACCCTAAATAGAAAGAGGTATACTGTTGAGGTGACAGTGATAGGATAACCTCATGTTGTGCCAATTTTCCTTCCCTTAACCTTTTCCTTTGGAATAAGTACAAATTGTGAGATAACATGTCCTATTGTGACAGTTATCGAGGCTTATGTTGGATTGTTACATTACTTAATGGTTATTTTGAATTGTGGCATTCGTCTTGTCGCATTAATGACTATGTCACATTGCAACATTCATCAAATGTCATGTCACATTGTGATGTTCATTTTTTATACATTATGACATCCATAAAATGTGATGTCACATTGTGACATTTATTAATGGTTTTGTCGCATTGCAATGTTCATAAAGGGTTTTGTTGGGTTGTGACATTCTTTAATGGCTATGTCAGAATGTAACATTCATTTTGGTTTAATTTGTAATATGGATATGTTTGATTGTGATGTTCATGAATGGTTATGTGACATTCAGGAATTCATCTTGGTTGACTTGTGTTAGCTTACAATATTCATGAATGGTTATGTCACATTGTGGTGTCCATGAAATGTGATGTCACATTTTGACATTCATAAAATATTTTGTCACATTACAATACACATGGAGGACTATGTTGTATTGTAACATTCCTTTATGGTTATTTTGGATTGCAAAATTCATCTTTCCACATTAACAACTTTGTCACATTGCGACGGTCGTTAAATGTGATGTCACATTGTGATTTTCAATTAAGGATTTTATCACATTCTGGCGTTAATGAAATGTGATGTCACATTTTGAAATTAATAAATAATTTTGTCATATTACGATATTTATCGAGGGTTATGTTGGATTGAGACATTCATCTTATCACGTTAATGGCTATGTCAAATTGCAGCGTTCATCAAATGCCATCTCACATTGCAATGTTCATTTAGGTTTTGTCACATTATGACATTAATGAAATGTAATGTCACATTATGACATTCATTAAGGGTTTTGTGGAATTGTAAAGTTCATCAAGGTTTATGTTGGGTTGTGACATTCTTCAAAGATTATGTCAAACTGTGACATTCATTTTGGCTTACTTCATGTTAAATTTCTGCGTTCCTTGATATTCATATTGCATTGAAATGTTCATCAATGGTTATGTTGCATTGAGTTTTGTTGAATTTTTTTGGACATAACCCACATTCCTCAATAGCTATGTTAAATTGTAACATTGACCTTCTTTGACTTACATAAAATTGTTGTGTTCGGAATCCCAAATGGTTATGTTGCACTGTGATGGTCATCAAGGCTATCTCACGTGAAGTTTTGTTGACTTTGGTTGGCCATTGTTCATTACAGTTGAATACGATGTTTGATTGTGGTTGGTTAGGGTTAATGGTTTAATAATAATATTAATAGTTTTGTCATGTTGCAGAGTTTATCAAAGGTGATGTCACTTTGTGACATTCATTAAGGGTTTTTCCACATTACAAAATTTTACTTAGGTTGTGTTGGATTACGACCTTCAAACAAGGCTATGTCACATTGTGTAAGAGATTTAGAATATGATATGTGTGTGTGTGTTGCAATTTCGATGTTGGTTGTATTATGTTTAATTTGTATATTAATGAATTTTCCAATATTAAGTGTTTTGTTGCATTCTGACATTAATGAAATGTGATGTCACATTGTGACATTCATAAAGGATTTTGTCCCATTTGATAGTTATCAAAGATTATGTTTGATTTTGACATTCCTTAATGGTTATTTTGAATTGCAAAATTCATTTTGTCACCTTAATGATTATGTCACATTGCAAGATTCATCAAATGTTGTGTCACATTGTAACATTGATTTTTGTTGCATTGTGATGTCCATCAAATGTGATGTCACATTGTGATGTTTATTAAGGTTTTTGTCACATTGCAACATTCATCAAGGGTTTTGTTGGGTTATGACATTCTTCAATGGTTATGTCATAATGAAACATTCATTTTGGCTTAATTTATAATATGGATATGTTTGATTGTGATGTTCATGAATGATTATGTGATATTGAGACATTCATCTTGGTTGACTTGTGTCAGCTTCCAATATTCATGAATGGTTATGTCGCATTGTGGTGTCGATGAAATGTCATGTCACATTGTGACATTCATAAAGAATTTTGTCACATTGTGATACTCATAAAGGATTATGTTGGAATGCAACATTCCTTTATGATTATTTCGGATTGCAACGTTCATCTTGCCACGTTAACAACTATGCCACATTACGACATTCATTAAATGTCATGTCACATTGCAATGTTCATTAAGGATTTTATCACATTTTGACATTAATGAAATGTGATGTGACATTGTGACATTCATAAAGAATTGTGTCACATTGCGACATTTATCGAGGGTTATGTTGGATTGCAACATTCATCTTGTCATATTAGCAGCTATGTCAAATTGCAACATTCATCTTGTTGTGTTAGCAGCTATGTCAAATTGCAAGATTCATCAATTGTCATCTCACATTGCGATGTTCATTAAGGTTTTGTCACAATGTGGCATTAATGAAATGTGATATCACATTGTGACATTAATTAAGGGTTTTGTGGAATTGCAAAGTTCATCAAGGGTTATGTTGGATTGTGACATTCTTCGATGGTTATGTCAGATTGTGACATTCAATTTGGCTTACTTTATGTTAAATTGCTATGTTCCTTAATATTTATGTTGCATTGGAACATTCATCAAGGGTTATGTTGCATTGATTTTTGTTGACTTTGGTTGACCATAATCCACATTACTCGATAGATATGTTAAATTGTAACATTCATCTTCTATGACTTATGTAAAATTGTTGTGTTTGGAATCCCAAATGGTTATGTTTGTGATGGTTATCAGGGTGATCTCACGTGAAGTTGATGGTTTAATAATAATATTAATAGGGTGATCTCACGTGATGGTTATGTTTTTCATTACGGTTGAATACGGTGTTTAATTGTGGTTGGTCGAGGTTAATGGTTTAATAATAATATTAATAGTTATGTCGCATTGCAGATTTGATCAAAGGTGATGTCACATCGTGACATTCATCAAGGTTTTTGTCACATTACCACATTTTACTTAGGTTGTGTCGGATTATGACCTTCGAACATGGTTATGTCACATTGTGTCATTCTTCTCAGCTAACTTTATGTAAAGTTGTTGGTTTTCTTAATGGTTATTTCGTATTGTGTCATTCATATTTCGAGGTTAATGGCTATGTTACATTATGACATTCATCAAATGTCATGTCACATCATGATGTTCATTAATGGTTTTGTTTCATTCTCACATTCATCAAATATCATGTTCGATTGTGACATTTATTAAAGGTTTTGATGCATTGCAATGTTCATCAAGTGTTTTTTTTTTTTTTTTGACATCCTTCAATTGTTATGTATGACTATAACATTCATTTTGGTTTACTTTATAGTATGGACATGTGTGATTGTGATGTTCCTTAATGGTTAGTTGATATTGAGAGATTCATCTTGGTTGACTTGTGTCAGCTTCCTAAATTACTGAATGGTTATGTTTCATTGTGGTGTCAATCAAATGTGATGTCACATGGTGACATTCATAAAGGATTTGTTCACATTGCAACATTCCTCTAGGATCATGTTGGATTGTGACATTTTTTAATGGTTATTTTGGATTGTGAAATTCATCTTGCGGTGTTAACGACTATGTCACATTACGACATTCATCAATTGTCATGTCACATTGCAATGTTCATTGAGGTTTTTTCATATTGTGGTGTTAATGAAATGTGTTATTAGATTGTAAATTCCATCAATGTAATTTCTGTTTTGGCCTATCATTCTCTCCAAATGTGATATCTTGAAACCTTCTCACATTCTTAAAAATAATTAATTAGTGAAATGCTTGTCACATTGTTAAAAACAAAACAAAATGAAAAGCCAACCATATATTTCACTATTAAATTAATAATAATCAAATGATTTTTTTTTGTTGTTGATCATTTACATGTGATAATAGGTAGCAAGCTTAATAAATTTTTAATATGATTAAGTAAATGTGAAAATGTAAATTACAAAAATTTATGTCTTTGTAAAAACTAAAAAGTTAATAGATAAAATCATAACCCTTAATTTGTTATGCCAAAAAAAAAATATTCCATCTAAAAAGAAAACTATTTAAAAACTAAAACTCTATTAAATTTGCCCATTTCCAACTAGTAAAAATAAAAATAAAATTAAAGAACTTTAAAGGATAGTTTTAAAACCTGTGAGATGGTGTATCATCGATATGTGATACTGTTAGCATAGTGGAGAATTCAATTAGGTCAAATTTGAAGGAAACCATACTCATGAATCAATGGCAAAGAACGAGTAAACTTTCAATGAGAACATATTGAGAATTAGTACCAGATAGAAGATGCTACTAGGGTTCTTAAGCATTCAAGTAATGGAAAATTCTATGGCAGTGCATTTCTTTGAGCTAGCTTGAGCTTCAAGTAGCAACGGGCTTGAATCCTTGAGGCTTCTTCTTGGGTGTATGCTTCTTCATCATTTTCTGCAACCTCCCTCTGCTGTCGTTGCTTTCCTTCCTGCATAGTTTGGCACGAGCTCT